>JACXGI010003487.1:20695-62101 GCA_016801175.1 Esox masquinongy | reverse complement strand
TCCTACTAGAACAGCTGAACTTTATTTGTGATTAATCAGAGTCACTTTAAATGATGGCAGGTGTGTAATGACTTCTATTTAACATGAGTTTGAATGTGATTGGTTAATTCTGAACACAGCCACATCCCCAGTTATAAGAGGGTGTGCACACTTATGCAACCAGGTTATTGTAAGGTTTTTATTTTTCATTTTTCCCTCTCGAAGACTTCAGTTTGTTTTTCAATTGAATTGTTCAAATTATAGGTCACATTAAAAGTGGAAAAAGTTCTGACATGATTTATCTTTGTCTCATTCTTTTACATCACAAAACCTGGCATTTTAACAGGGGTGTGTAGACCTTTTATATCCACTGTATATACTTCAACACTGGAGGTAATATGGATGGCTAAAACCCAGACCCATTGGAATTTTTTCTGCTAATTAAACAGCATGAATAAGAATGCAATTTGGCAATGCCAAAAAAATCTGTGTCCTACTCGGCAGCACAATGGCATTACTTCAGGTTGTGGAGTGGTTTCACATAACCCCATTAGCTACATCACCACCAAAACCAGGGTTAAACACCACCAGTGTTAAAGACAACATACTTGAACACAGAGGGATACTACAATGCAAAATAGAGAAGTTAGACAGATACCTTTTGTCAATTATTTTATTCAAACTTGGGATAAAAGCCCAAATTAATGTGTTTCACTTTCTAGCCAGGTACATTATTAAGACTACATATCTTCTAGACCTTACATGCGCTTTTGTCACAGCTAGAGTATAATGCTCGACATGCACTCATATTTATAAGCCATGCAGTGATAGGCGTACAAGCAATATATACCCTTTTGGTAGCATTGAAGCAGGTGCTGGAATATGAAGCTAACTGAAAATTGTGAATATTCAGGTTGTGGATTAAATTTCACAGTTGACTACCTGCTACACTCTTCTTTGTGCCCCCAAATGACTAGAACCTGTCCCGACAAAGATCATTGTTAAGTTGATAATGTATTACATTGTGCTTTGTTAGGTATCTCTCCTGTGTAAAGCAAAAGCTTTATTTAATTTATGAACTTGGGTTTCAACTGCGTAAAGCCTAAGCGATATTTTGGAAAACTCACAGGTCCCATTCAAGGTTGGTCAAGACCTAAGTATGTTTCACTCAACAAACTCTATTAAATTTCAGAGGATCATGGTAGCAAGGTGAACAAACATAGAACTCCCAAGTCTTTAGTTTGCCTCAAGACTGTGCTGTTGCAGCGAGCGATTACCAATTAATTAACTCAAATGGAATGATATGTAACGTTTTGCTCTTGACAGGGACAATTTGAATATGATTAATTGTTAGTAGCCTATTCATCCATACTATACTGGAATCCTCAAACATAACCATAACAAGTCAGCCCATGCATCTCCTTTACAATGCAACTGCTTTGCTTTAATTTGATATTCCCAGCAGTGAACCTGGACAAAATACTATAGTTTCTCTTAAACCAGAATTATAATCATTACCATTTTAAATTTTCCATGGCCTTTCCTGATGCAAAATATTTGCATCTGTTTGTGATTGCCTTTCAGTCAGAATGTAACTATAAGCTTTTGGGGGTGGGTGAGCTTGAAACAAAAACAGGTATCATATGATAACAAAAAACAGCATCCCAAGCCTAAACAAATGCCAATTTCATGAAACATCTGCCACTTTAAATCTAGCATAAGCATAGTAACTTAACACTCTGTAGAGAAGGATTCATTAATGACGTCATCTACTTGGTGGATTGTCTCCGGGTCATAAAGCTTCAGCATCATTTCGAACTCACGAAGAGCAAAGCATCTAACCAAATTAACGTAACCCTGTAGGAATAAACTAGTTAATTTAGGCTTATAAAATCCCTTACAATTAATAAAATATGAACAAGTAAACAGTAGTTGAGTGTGACAGTAAGCCGAATTACGTTTGGATATCAAATAATAAGTTGAAATACTGTAGTTTTTTCAAGCCTTGAAAAACAAACGAATTCGAGTTGCATCCTAAAACTACGAATTATAATAGAATGGCCTAATGCCTAAGTACATGTACGGTTTTCTAGTAATCAGAAAGGAATGGTTAGAGTAGGTGAAGACGATGTTAAAACAAACATTAGACATGTTTGGATCTATTCTATAGTTTAAAACTCATATACTTTCCAATAGAGTCCATGTCCTATACTCTATATGACTGAGCACCAAATGAAGAACCCTGTTGTCGGTGCGTAATGGATGTCACTAGACCGCACGAGCCAGATACTCAGGAGTACCAGGTGGATGTGTGTAAGGTGCTTTTTGAGCTCTTTTGCCTAAATGATGTTTAGGTCAAAAAGATAAGAATGGATCTTATTTGAAAAATCATGCCCTTTAATAACACACATTTCTCTTTGTAGTCCACCGAACTACCGGAACAAAATAGGGTATCGGTTTTTTCAGGTCACAAGTATCCACTTGCAATAGTTAAAAAAGAGAGATACATTCTATATATACAACTGTACATGAGAACACAATGCAAACCATAAAACGACATTCTTATTTGCAGGTTACTACTTCACAATGCTAAAAAAATAGTGATATATATAGCCTACTAGATACAACAAAAGCAGCAATGATGTAATAATAATCTTATTGAACTTAGAACTTTAAACGTAAAATGTATTTGAAGAAGACAGAAAAACATGACGAAAACATTGTCTGTAGTCAATTCATGCAGAGCCTCAACATAAACATCACCACAAACAATGCTTCTTAATCATTGAATATTATAGGCGTCAACTGCCTCAAGCCTCTGCATAGAAGATTAACATTCGTTCTACGTATGAGCTTCACCAATGACATGGCATTTAAATGCCCAAGCCAAAACCCAAGCTAAAATGAACACATCTGGCGTCATTAGTTTTTTTTTTCACAAACGAAGTAAAATGGGTTTAAAGCGTCACAAACTGACTACTACATTCCTCCAATGGAAATGGTCCATTTAACGCGAGCCATTTATTTGCTCTCTCTGACACAGCCACCTGTACAGCCCTAGTGCTAGTTAAGTCCATGAAGCAGTAAAGGCCTACTACACTTCATTATGGTATTACTTATTAGAACTTATACATCATAACTGGAATAAAGGAATTCATGATGTATTTAATATTTCAATCCTATGAATTGGACACTGTCTTAAAAGTGGGCTAAGCTGCAATCAACGTAGGCGAGGTTATTGGACAGAGGGCTCGATGGCGCGATTTTGAATGCGCGATTTCTCGAGGGCTTTGAGGATGCTGCATTGTGCGGCCTCTGTAGATGAGGGGCACGAGAACCGCACGAGCCAGAGGGAACAAAAGGACAGATGGCCCTCCGGTCTTTACAATGAATTATGGAGAAGTTGGAGGAAATTGGGACCATCAAATATTTCCTGACGGGTGAGGAGGAATCTTTCCATTTGATAATGTAGCTTTATATTTGTCTTATAAGTCTATATTAGGCAATAGCCCACTTCAACTAAATGCAGTACTCACTATACGGCCATCCACGCACACATATTTCTTGTTTATTTTTGCCCTTTGTGATTTTATAAATAATCTATAAATTATGATCCAACGAGATTATCCTATGGAAAATAGACAAATCATTCTTACCTCTTCTATGCTACATATAGAAGGCTTTTAAAAAGTGTAGATGAAAGACAAAAGAGTAAATAATGAATTATTGAGATTCGCTTGGAAGACAAAATTGTAAAATGTTATTTCATTTTAGGCTATATTCATTTGGCCTTATAAAATTAATCTAAATGTGTAAAGAACAAAAAAATACAAACATTTTTTTTATTTAAGGTTATGCTATATTCCAGATATCAATGCTGATGCTGAGAGCTTTGGAGGCGTGAACCAATCGCCCCCGCCCCCAAAGAGATTGCTGTTCTGTCATTTGTGCACCAGTCCATTGCGCTAAAGGGCGGTCAATACGATCCACGGTTCCAGGCATCCATCCCAGAGCCATGTTCCTACTGTCACAGCTACTCAAAACCATGAACATCAAGGACGATTTCTGGTATGTAACCATGATATAATAAATATATCGTTTCTGTATTTTCATAACCTGTATTTTTTTGGCGTGACAAAACGAACACGCTTGCCTTACAAGGGTTATAGCTGATGTTTTGTAGTCCATTTGTTAACTGTTTATATATATTGTTTATAGTAGGCTACTCTCGAATAAGCGCGTCCTTGATGAACCACATAATTTATGTCAAATTTCAGCAACACAATTCAAGGAATTTGTGCCTATATCATCACGTAAAATGATGTAACCTAATAGGACTATAAAATTACTTGTTATAACATGATTTGATAATTAATAGTATGTTCCATATTTCTGTGGTTATTATTGATATTCGTATTGTTCACGTATGCAAACATTATGTATTATATCAAAACTGTTCCATTCTTGCTCAAATAAGTGTTCATTCAGTCATGGATAAAGTGCTAGTTGTTAATGAGATTCATGAATTTTAAAGTGAGTGACCAGTGTGTGAGAAAGTTTGTCTTTGTAAATTCTCACCAGCATCTCACGGATGGCTTCATTGCTGTGGTGTGGTGGAGATATGGTAAGTTGGTAGTGATGAATACATAATATGGTGTCTCACGGTTATTTATGCATGTTAGGCTGAAAAAGATTGAGTCTACATTATATTTTTCAACGTGTTTTTTGACACTGTACAATTAGGTTACACGTAGACCATTTCAGATATATCCAGTGACCTATATACATGCTTCTATCTATTTAGTTCTTTTTTTTACACTACATTTTAATAATTTAGCTTGCTCATGGCCAGAATGAGAGCTGATTCCCCTTGCCTGTTCTGGGATTCGGCCTAAAAAAACCTTTCAGTTACTAATCAGATACTATAACTATATGCGGTTTTAATCCGCTTGAAAAAGAGACAAACGAATTATGATTTATAATTCTGACATGTTATATTTTGTTCAGTTGTATGCATGCAGGTCATTCCTCAAGGTCACAATTTTACAGGAACAGAAAGTGATATATACAGTGAATATATACATTGTTCTTGTATTGAGAAGTGATCTGTGAATAACATGAATAGCATGACCTGTGTACTCTCTAACTGAAAATTTTTAGTAGATACCATTGACTTGCAGAGTTGTTTGTAAACCCATATATGCTACATATTTGGAAAGGTTGATATAGATAACCGAATGTTTCAAAAGTAACAATATAAATAATGGAACAGTATAACGTCGTTCGTGAGCTGGACTGGTTTCTTATTGTTTTTGTTTTTTTTTGACTAATGTTAATTATTCCTTAACACGCGGTTACAGTAGGCTATGGACGTCCAGACGTTTTCAACCGGACGAAAAAATAAAATGATCCCTTTCTGTTTGTGTCGTTTTCAATACTATTATTTGCACAGCTATTCCTGCTACACGAATGGATGCTGGTATAATAAAGTTTTTGTTTTGGTCTGGTCTGGTTATTTGTTTATATGGTTATACATGTGTTCTAAAATAAGTTATAGAAATCGTGATGTGGAATGCATATAAATCCTCTTTGTCAATCATATGAGGGAATTATTTGTGATAAACGGAATACGTAAAAATTCCTCATGGAGGCAATTAGATAGACAGACAGACAGATCATAGAACTGCGCCTAAAGTAGTAGCTATAGGAGCTTGGGGGTGGGTTAACAGTAGTCTATCCGACGTCGCAAAGGTTTAAATAGACTACATTTTAGAATATGGAATCATAAAACAGAGCGAAATTACTACTTATAACATCATGTATAGGGTCGTTTTGTCTTTAAAATAGTATTTATGAGACTCGTGATTGCGGGGGAGTGAATCAATGAATAGGCCTCCAACTGCACGCGTCCTGCTCACTCAACCAAGTTTAATTCATGGCACGCGCCACCCGGCAGAACGGTTGGCCAGATGGACTAACCTCAGTGCGATGATGTGCACAGATGCATCCGCCGTTAGTAAAGGAATGTGGCTGCAGTAGATTTACATTGTAAAATATATTTTTTAAAAATGTTTAAATGCGTATTTAGTCCTAAGTAGGCCTACTGTTTTTATATAGGCTAACATGAAGTACAAAAATGTATATACCTAGCTATAGACTAATGTCAGTGTATAAAATGTAATATTTGCTCCTCACTGTTACAGTAGGCAAAATGTGCAATCTTTATTTTGGCCTTTGATTTGATCTGTTTAATAGCTTTATATGTGAGCTCATCCATCATTCCTAATTAGGCTACATTTGTATTAAAGATTAGGCTACTTTCCACAATGTTTAATTGGTTCATAAAATGGCGAAGACATAAATAGACCAGTTTAAAACAAATATGTCATAGAAATTTGAATTTCACTGTGTAGAAAAAGATTTTGCTTCAGTTCATGATTTGAATTTTCCCGCGCGTGCACGCAACAGATGGCTATAACAATAGCCCTTCAGTTTTGCGATGCTCTGAAAGTAATTGCAACGAATTTGAATAACTGCCACACGTCAGACGCGTGCAAGAATGCCTTCAATGTTCAAATCGAAGAAAACCGTTGGAAAGCCTGTTTCAATTAAATTATGATTTTTCAAATAGCTTTGAGTAACAGGAGCGTCTATAATGACCATGGGAAAAATATGTATCTTATAGGCATTGGGATCTAGTAGACTAGCCTAGAGCTTTATTTCTTGCGTAGCCGATAGCCTTATATTACTATATTAAATCAGTAGTAGGATATATGTAGTAGTTGTTCCTGCAACATCAATACAACATTAGCCTATAGGTTACATAATAAACGTTAGCTTATACAACATTTATATAATAGGTTTTCTTGATAGCTCATGTCCTGTGCCTTTTAAAATAAAGATATAATTGCGCAAAACGTATCCATATATTTCTGTGCATAAAACTATAAGGTTCTTTTTTGTGACCTCAATTAATTAAAAACACAATCAAGCACCAGGCACCACCCGCCTTTTAACATCCCGCGAGGTGTCCACCACGACGTAGGACTGAAAGCAACAGATGGCACGCTGGGCACGCGTCAAGCACGAGGCTCAACCCTTGGGAATACAAGTGCGCTGGAGCAGAATGTGATTTACGAGATAACCAGGCATCTCTAGACCTTTACAATAATTGGCAAATGTTACAAATCAAACAAATTAAATATTACGAGATTGATATTATCTACATATAGGCCTATTACAAAAATATTTGGGGGAAAGATCCGAAAAAACAGAAATATAGGCTACACGTGTCATTAACGAGTATTTCTTATTCACAGGTTGTTGATGTTTGATCCAATATGTAGCAAATGGGCAACGAATTGTGGTCCAAATAGTAGGCTTTCCTGCCACCCTTTGGAGTTGGAACGTATTGCAATTTTCTCACAGCTGACTATGAATAAAGAGCCTTATTTGCTGGTTTGCACCGGAAGCCCAATTTTAATGTTGCTTCCACCAAATTGTCCTTTGAACCATTCACATCAGCTCTTTTCACTTAATTTAAAGACACGAAATGACTATTTAAAGATGCAATCGGGAACTTTTGCGAATAACAAACAAATGTAAACCTGACATTTTAGTATGAATATGTAGCATGTCTTTTTTATGTGCATAATCTATAGGCCTAAGCAGAATTATATTAAATAAACCTCAGTTAGTCATGAGATTCAAAGTTTGGAACGGACCCGTTTTAGCTCGACAGTGGCACTTTTACACCCAGTGGAAAAAATCTCAAAATGTAACTTTTAACAATAACAATCCATCAGTCCAAGTGAAAATTATCCAAGTGGGCTGCATGTGTAAATGCACCATACAACCACCCACACAAAATGCATGGAGATACAAAGAGAGGACAATTCACTACCTGTTCTATCTATGGAGGTTATATAGGGCAAATATGGACGGTAGTATATTTTAGAATAAAACATGCTTGGAAAGTAATTTAGCCTTAAGGTCTTAACTCATTTACAATCTAACGAGTGACCAACTGTCTGTGCCGCTGCCAGTTTTTGCTCTGAAAAGACTCTGGAGCCAAGGCCAGCAACCACCACTTCTCTGGAAAGGTTGGCCACCGGGTAGGCAAGGCCACTGGCCCTTTAACTACAGAGCCAATCTCAAGGGGACGATTAATTTTGCTACGTTTATGACCAATTGGGAGGTGGGAATTTACCAGCCTTAAAGTTGTAAATCTCACTTGGATTCATTCACATGCTTTATGAACTTTATTGACTGTGTGTGCCAACAAGTTGCGTCAACAACTAAATGTAGCCTAGTTTAAAATTTATAATCATATGCTAGACAAGAATAACATTGCTTTTGTAGAGCAACTTGCTATGTTATTACATTTCATTGCCTAAAATGTAATCTAGGTGACGCCAGAGGTCAGTAGGCCTATGTGGGATAAGTTGGGGATCAGGGAAGTACTCTAGTATTTATCCATTGGCCGTGGATTTTCACAATAACGTACTAAATTCCCACTTCCCACTACGTTCCGAACGTAGCTTAACCGCCGGAGGGATCCTCCCTCTGATGGATTATTTAACAAGTTGCGAGTCCCATCTCGCCATCTGCGGCAACTGTGGATACAGGATCCAAGACGCCGTAAAATTATTTGTAGCTAAGTGAATAGCCTGCAACTTTAAACGTTCTCAAAACAGTGTAAAGAAGAAAGACGGCATTATTAAAACCAACGAATATCATAGGGTTTAAGCTATGCGGTTTGATGCAGAAAAAAAGCTAACCATCAGGTGAATTTACATTAATCGTCGTACGCAGTAATAGGTTACCGGGGGTAAAACGTTCTACAATCAATTTACAACCTTGTTTATCATATTTAAAACATTTTTTAGTTGTAAAATGATCACACATGCATTGCCTACCAGTTCATTGTTATTGCCTTTTTTATCGTTCTCAAAACAGTGGACTCTCTAGAAGGGATGAACGCAGATCTTCATGCAATTTCAATGGGATAGGTTTCTAAAGAGTGGGCATCTATTTGCTATGTTATTGTGATGACCACGGGACTGAAATGATAGTGATATCGGCACAAAAAATAGTTATAGTTAAAAAGAGTTGAACCTCATCTAGATGGTGCGTTTATAAATACGGATGAGTGGTCGAGCAGCAGTTATGGTGGTGGAGAGGACACTGCTTGCCGCAAGGCAGGGGGATGTACAAACTCTGAAAGAGCAATTAGCGGAGAAAGTACTCAGCAGCGACGTAAAGGACCTTCTCGGAGCTTCACCCGTTCACCATGCGGCTCGTGCTGGGAAACTGCCTTGCCTACGTTTTCTCGTGGAAGAAGCGGGCTTACCAGGCAACAGTTTGGCGAATAATGGCGCAACTCCCGCACACGACGCTGCTGCCACTGGTAACCTGGCCTGCCTACAGTGGCTTTTAACTCAAGGTGGATGTCGCACCTCGGTAAGTGAGGTTAAGTTCTTGCTGTATAGTACAGCCTAAGTAAATACTACCGCATTTTAAAGGATATCCGTTGCAGTAAATACATAACGTTGTTAATAAAAAACTAACGTTTATCGTTTTAACCAAACTGCCCAGTATGAGAGTAGAGGTCTATATGACAACTTCTAGAAGCCAGGTGGAGGCCAAGAATATTTAGAATTTCCGATCCAATCTTCCTGGACTGGTCGGCTCCAACTAACTCTTAATTAGGCCTATAGGTTATTTTAAACATTTAGACACATTTTCAGTGTAAAACGATTCACTCATTCTCAATAATTCAACTGACAAACACAATTAGTAACTCAGAACATTATATGACGTTTGGGGTAGGCATAAGAGGATAACCCATGTAGTCTTTACTACACGATTGTGCAGGCTTCCCACATGGTTTAAACTGGTTGAATCAATGTAATTTCTTAATGTTTTGCAACTTGTAATCTATGTAAAAGTTATATTGGGTTTCAAAATATGATCAATTTAAACAATTGTTTTTAGGTTGAAATTTCAACCACATGATTGTGTATAATGATACACTTGATTGTGCATAATGGTAACCACATTTCAACATGCCTGGCCTGGCCCAGCTAAGCAATTATATTTTACACTGACTCTTAACAAAGTGCTATCATGATAGTAAGATTTGAGAGATCTTCGATGAAAACATAATAGAGCACTGTTGACATCAAAGTAATAAAAAAAATATCACAGAGCAAAAAAGGGACCTTTTTCAGCAGGGGCATTTCGTGACCCTGGGCCAACTGTCTAGCAGATGTGCTGTTTTGCATGCATTTCTGTCAGTATATCATGTCACACTCCAATTTTTCTCTCAATGTTATCCTTTCAGAGTTACACAATTTCATGATATTCAGTTGTACCCATGTCCCTGTCTAGTAGTATAAATTATCAACAAGCTCAGGAGAGTTGAATATCAAAACATGCCTCCCTCCTAGGCATTTGTGCCAAGCCATTCTGCATTTAACAACCAGGATCTCATTCAGATCAGTATGTATGAGCACATGCACACTTGACTGACAAACTGAGTGACCTTTGCAGCTGCCCATCCCACCAGAGGGAATCTCTAGAGTGACTCCCTCAGCAGGTGTGGGAATCACCTGCTGACGGTGTCACCCCCCACCTTAGGTGATTCTTGCCTATTATGCATCACCCAATGGAGCTCCCTGCCACACACCAGCCAGCGGCACAATCAAGGCTCAAATCTAGACTGTGGTGTACAAGATTAGGAAATGAGTTTATGAACATTGGCTTTATTGTTAATCATTTCATCTTTGTAACAAGAAGGTGTTTTGTCTGTGTACCAATATACTCCTGCATTTTCACAATATTTTGAAACAGTTTCATTGTGAATGCATTTTAGGATAGGTATGGCCAAAACAGCCTCGAAATGGCAGTGCCTAGAGTTTGTTAAACCTCATTGGAACTTTAATTGGAACCAGGTCCAATAGTCAGATGCAAGACACCCAAATATGGATGGATTGGTCTGACACGATAAAGAAAATTCACATGAGCAAAACAATGCCTAATCCACACATGCTCTACCAAGGCATTCCAGAACACAGTGTTGACCTTCTTATGTAGGTCTGTTGTACTTCAAACAATGTGGAGGCAGGTTTCTTAGGATTAAATCCTTCTCAGATAGCTCAATTCAAACTCTTAGAGGTGCTCCCACTATAATTTAATCTTTTCTGAATATATGTATTAGCTTTTATTTACACGAGACAAGAAATTTCCTAATCTAATAGTGTTTTAAGCTTTTTTTATATGTTCGTAAACTTTGAAAAACATACTGTTTTTCTTGCAATGTGGTGCAATTCCTTCAGCTTATATTTTAGCAATACAAAACATTTTTTTTCCTGTGTTTTGGACAGTCACCCACTGTATATATAGAGGTCAATTGCCTGTCTGCATTCCTGATATCTGTAACCATTATTTGAACTGTGTTATATTGAGATTAGACCAGATCCAATTTATTACCTTTGTAAAATCAGTGTTTATTTGTATTTTTTTGCCATGAAGATGGTGAAACTACAGAATTACCAATTTACTGTAGGCCTAGCCATCATCTAATGAATACTATCTAACATTTTGCACCTGAGAGGGCATGCTATACAGAGGTTTTTGCAGAGATGTTGTAGTGCTTGTTTGGACAAACCAGTTATATAAACCATTGGTTTCCAACAGGTTGATCACAAGGTACTGGTAGTTCGCAACCTATTAATAACATTCCACCAAAAGTACCCAGAACCTTTAGTCCCAGGAACTACTTTTCAAGGAACCTAAAGGTTCCTTCAGCCCATTGCTGTGTGCATTTCCATCGTAGTCTAAAGACCTGTGAAGATTAGGCAAATTAGTCCGCTGACTTATGTTCTCACTCTGACAAATGCACCGTAGGCCATACAAAGCGACACTGCAACAGCACAGTAACCAGGGAGGCGTTTCTAGGCATAGGCAAACTAGGCAGTCGCCAAGGGCGCCAACAGCAGGGGGGGGTGCCGATTGGGTGCCCCCCACTCCCCCCCTTAATAAAATATATGGGGGCATTCAATCTATATGTAGTTTGAATTATTATAAAAATAAAACAAATAACACATTAAGTCAACACTTATTTATTTGTTGTAAGTGAGATGATATTGACCACTTGAGAGATGGTGAGGGAGGGCGGTTCCAGGTGTTTTTATGAATAGCCCCGGATCTATTAATCTGTCATTCCGATTGTACATTAAAGCCCTTGAAAATAATATATCGCTGATCAAAAATGCAAGTATGTTTTGGGTCCTCTATGTGTCATTCAAGCCACAGGTCTACTTCACACTACTTGGCACGCGCACATTTTGTGTGAGGGGAGAGAGAGCGCGCACTGGTTTCAGGGCTTGTCATTGTTGGCATTTGGTGGGAGCTAATTCACCAAGGCAAGACTTGAATTGAAGGGCGGGCTATGGATATTAAAACCTTTTTCAAAAAGAAAAAGAATAATGAAAGCAAGGAGGCACAGGCGGGCTAGAGGAAGTGGAGGACGAGTTATCTCCTGTAGATGTAGCAAATGAGTCAGGACGTGAGAGTGCCACCGCCTCATCTAAAGTTACAAGCTATTATGACTATTACTACTGTTATGTTATTATATTACAATTCTATATAGTTATATTATTGTTGTTTTGGGTCCTTAGTCTCAAACGGAGGCACTGCTCTAAGTTTGCTAGCTTAGAAAACTTGCGCGGTCTGTTTACCTGAGTACTGACGCCAGCGGTGATGTGACTGCCTATCCCCTCAACCTTCATTCACGCATAAGCGGTGACATCGCTTGCTGTTCAGCTAGTAACAACGGGAGGCAGCTGACATTGTCCCGCCTTTGCTGTTTTGACCAATCAGTTACTTACTTTAAGCTGGGAAAAGTAGCCTATTGCAAAAAGGTGGGCCCAACATAAACAAAACAGTAGTTATATCCGTTCATTAAAATGAAACTCAGTAAAAGAAAACACAGGGGATTTGAGCAGGTTTCTCTGCTAGCCATTCAAGCGAACCGTGACAGCCCCACAGAAACGGTTCATTAACGAAAATGGGTGCATGCCATATGTTTTAAGAACTACATCTTCTGTAGCAGGTAGCTAGTGTCTCGTTTTGGTTGATAGCAATAGCTATCACTACTAAATACATATTACGTATTAACTGATCGAGGGTAACTTTAGGTCCGAGACTCTGAGCGATCCTTGACTATGCTACATTGTTTCATTGTCTCGATAGAGCTTAAGTGTGACGTTATAGATTTCCTCCAGCTCTTGTGCTAGTAAAATTAGCTGTTCGTCCGACGTGTTGGTTAGGTTATGGACTATTCAGTATTGTAGTACCTCCTACAAGCATTCCTATTGGTTTTCCGCTGTGCTCTGATTGGCTTTCCGCGACGGAGAAGAAAAAAAATAGAACACTGCTCTATTTTTTGCCGTCTGCTGTTCCGCCATGGCCAGCGCAACCGACCCGCTTCAAGAAGCGGCTGGGAAGCCTTTTTTGAATGGCTAGCAATGGAGTCACTCCTTAAGGGGTCACCCCTCATTCAAACATAAGCGGCATGCCGTTGTTGAAAGCGGAAGCGCTGAATTGCTAGCCATTCAAAAAAGACTTACCGGCGCTGGCCATGGCGGAACGGCAGACGGGAAAAATAGAGCAGTCTTCTATTTTTTTCCCTTCTCCGTCGCGGAAAGCCAACCAGAGCAAAAGGCTACGTTTCCAAGCTTAAAGTGAGTAACTGATTGGTCAAAACAACAAAGGTGGGACAATGTCAGCTGCCTCTCGTTGTCACTAGCGGAACGGCAAGCTATTTCACCGCTTGTGTGAACGAAGGGTATGCCAGCTAACTGCCTTGAATGTGGCCAGGTTGCTTGCAGCAAGCCAATTTGTTTCTAAGCAACAAGATGAAACCAGCAAAAAGACGTAAGGTAGACATTAGGGCGTTTTTTTCCACACAATGTGAGTGCTTATAGCAAAGGCAGATATTTATGATTTTAAAAAAAATATTCCAAGAACAATATCAGAAATACAGCTGATTGACAATGTATAAGTCTAGCTTGCTAGCTAATGTGACTGGATATTTTTTCCAAAATCTTAGTTCACTTTTTTTAATAATACTCATTAAAAAAAGTACAACTAATACATTTAGCTGTTCAAAATCACATTTTTTCCACTGCTTTTGGTTTGGACTCTGGGCTGAATGTATTGTAATCTTAGCAACGCCTCTGGGGCACAGTATAGAAAGAAGAGGATAGATGAGGAAGGAGACATAAGTGGTATGTTTTTTCTGGACATTTTTAAAGCCATCTGTCTGTCTCTGGTTATAGCTATTTGAAATGTAGCGCGTTAAGCTAGGATTACATTGAGTAGCAGTACATACATTGTGTTTATAATAGTAAAATTAAAAAGGGTTTTCCCTGAAGCTGGCATTTATCTTTTTTGGGAGTGTGAAATTAGAGATCTTGCCTAGGGCGGTAGTTTGGCCATAAACGCCTCTGGTAGTAACCATGGAGGAGATTCAAGTTGTGTTGTTGTTGATCATGATTTATTGGATTTTATGAGCTATTGCGGTGATTCACCCTGAGATTACTGAGATGGATTCACGCCATCGCGCATAAACATTTTTTGTTCTTTCTGATGTGTCATGTGTCATCTTCATCCACTTATCCGGTATCGGGTCATGGGGGCAGCAGATCCAGCAGGGACCCCAAACTTCCCTTTCCCGAGCCACATTTGCCAGCTCTGACTGGGGGATCCTGAGGCGTTCCCAGGCCAGTGTCAAAATATAATCTCTCCACCTAGTCCTGGGCCTACCCCGAGGTCTCCTCCCAGCTGGACGTGCCTGGAACACCTCCCTAGGGAGACGTCCTGGGGGCATACTTACCAGATGCCCGAACCAACCAACTCCTTTCGATGCAAAGGAGCAGCGGCTCTACTCCGAGTTCCTCCCGGATGACTGAGCTTCTCACCCTATCTCTAAGGGAGACGCCAGCCACCCTTCTGAGAAAACCCATTTCAGCCACTTGTACTCGCAATCTAGTTCTTTCGGTCATGACCCAGCCTTCATGACCATAGGTGTCTTCCGGCTCAGCTCTCTTTTCATCACAACGGTGCGGTAAAGCGAATGCAATACCGCCCCTGCTGCTCCGATTCTCCGGCCAATCTCCCGCTCCATTGTCCCCTCACTCGCGAACAAGACCCCAGAGATACTTGAACTCCTTTACTGGGGGTAACGCCTTATTCCCTATCCGGAGGAGGCACTCCATCGGTTTCCTGCTGAGAACCATGGCCTCAGATTTAGAGGTGCTAATCCTCATCCCAACCGCTTCGCACTCGGCTGCAAACTGGTCTAGTGAGTGCTGAAGGTCACAGACCGATGATGCCATCAGGACCACATCATCCACAAAAAGCAGCGATGAGATCCCCAGCTCACCGAACTGCAACCCCTCCCCACCCCGACTACGCCTCGATATCCTGTCCATGAAAGTTACAAACAGGATTGGTGACAAAGCGCAGCCCTGGCGGAGGCCAACCCCCACCTGGAACAAGTCTGACTTACTACTGAGAACCCGAACACAGCTCTCACTTTGGATGTACAGGGATTGGATAGCCCTCAGAAGGGACCTTCTCACCCCATACTCCCGCAGCACATCCCACAGTATCTCCCGGGGGACCCGGTCATATGCCTTCTCCAAATCCACAAAACACATGTAGACTGGATGGGCATATTCCCAGGCCCCCTCCAGGATCCTTGCAAGAGTAAAGAGCTGGTCGGTTGTTCCGCGACCAGGACGGAATACGCATTGTTCCTCTTCAATCTGAGGTTCGACTATCTGGCGAACCCTCCTTTCCAGTACATTTGAGTAGACTTTCCCAGGGAGGCTGAGTAGTGTGATACCCCTGTAATTGGCACACACCTTCTGGTCCCCCTTTTTGAACAGGGGAACCACCATCCCGGTCCGCCACTCCTTTGGCACTGTCCCGGACTCCCACGCAATGTTGAAGAGGCGTGTCATCCAAGACATCCCCTCCACACCCAAAGCTTTCAACATTTCTGGACGGATCTCGTCAATCCCCGGAGCTTTGCCACTGTGGAGTTGTTTGACTACCTCAGTGACTTCTGCCAAGGAGATTGACGATGCTTCCCCATCAGCCTCCAGCTCTGCCTCCACTAGAGGGCGTGTTAGTGGGATTTTTGGAGTTCCTCAAAGTGTTCCTTCCATCGCCCAATGACCTCCTCAGTTGAGGTCAACAGTGTCCCATCCTTACTCTACACAGCTTGGATGGTTCCCCGTTTTCCCCTCCTGAGGTAGCGGACGGTTTTCCAGAAGCACCTTGGTGCCGACCGAAAGTCCTTCTCCATGGCTTTCCAGAACTCCTCCCACACCCGCTGTTTTGCCTCTTTCACAGCAGAGGTCGCAGCCCTTCGGGTCCTTCAGTACACTGCAACCATCTCCGGAGTCCTCCGGGATAACATATCCCGGAAGGCCTCCTTCTTCAGTCGGACGGCTTCCCTGACCACCGGTGTCCACCAGGGTGTTCGAGGGTTGCCGCCCCTTAATGCACCTAAGACCGTTAGACCACAGCTCCCCGCCGCAGCTTTGGCAATGGAGGCTTTGAACATTGACCACTCAGGTTCACTGCCCCCAACCTCCACAGGGATGCCAGAAAAGCTCAGCCGGAGGTGTGAGTTGAAGATCTTTCGGACGGAGGCCTCCTCCAGACGTTCCCAGTTAACCCGCACTACCCGTTTGGGCTTTACCGGTCTGTCCAGAGTCTTCCCCCACCCCCTGACCCAACTCACCACCAGATGGTGATCGGTTGACAGCTCCGCCCCTCCCTTTACCCAAGTGTCCAAAACATGCGACCTCAGATCCAATGACACGATCACAAAATCAATCATCGACCTCCGGCCTAGGGTGCTCTGGTGCCACATGCACTTATGAGCATCCTTATGTTCAAACATGGTGTTCCTTATAGATAATCCATGACTAGCACAGAACTCTAACAACAAACGACCACTCGAGTTCAGATCAGGGAGGCCGTTCCTCCCTATCACGCCTCTCCAGGTGTCTCCATCATTGCCCACGTGTGCGTTGAAGTCCCCCAGCAGAATTATGGAGTCCCCTACTGGAGCCCCATACAGGACTCCATTCAGGATCTCCAAGAAGGCCAAATACTCCGAACTGCTGTTCGGGGCATATGCGCAAAGAACAGTCAGAGTTTCCCCCCCAACAACCCGTAGGCGTAGGAAGGCGACCCTCTCATCCACCGGGGTAAACTCCAACATAGCGTCACTCAGCCGGGGGCTTGTGAGTATCCCAACCCCCGCCCGGCGCCTCACACCCTGGGCAACTCCAGAGAAGAATAGAGTCCATCCCCTATCCAGGAGTACGGTTCCAGAACCGAGACTGTGCGTGGATGTAAGCCCCACCAGATTTAACTGATATCGCTCCACCTCCCCCACAAGTTCCGGCTCCTTCCCCCACAGAGAGGTGACGTTCCACGTCCCCAGAGCCAGCCCCTGCCGCCCGGGTTTGGTCCGTCGAGGCCCCTGGCCTTCACTGCCACACATATGGCAGCGCACCCGACCTCAGCGGTTCCTCCTATGAGTGGTGGGCCCATAGGATGGAGAGGGGGGTGCCACGTTGCTTTTTCGGGCTATGCTCTGTGGCAAACCCGGCCACCAGGCGCTCGCCGGCGAGCCCTCCCACTGGGCCTGGCTCCAGACGGGGGCCCCGGGCTTCCTCCAGGCAGGGTAATTCCTCCTCTTCCTTGCTTGTGCATAGGGGTTTTTTGAACCATTCTTAGTCTGGCTCCTCCCCTGAGACCACTTTGCCATGGGAAACCCTACCAGGAGCACTAAGGCCCAGACAACACAGCCCTCAGGTTCATAGGAACACACAAACCACTCCACCACGATAAGGTGATGGCTCCCGGAGAGGTGATTTAATAAATATTTCAGCAGTAAGCGAGACAGTGAGGGAGTTCTTCTGTTTTAAGATTTACGCAAACAGCCACTACATTTGGTTCCACAACTATTTATCTCCAAAAATGTAGGTGCAAAATACAAATATGCAAAACACAAGTATAGCAACAACTTGTTTACATTTTTTAAGCTTCTCCGGGCACAGTTTCCCAGTGTGAAAAATGTTCAGCTCACTTAACTTGCAGGATATTTTCATGTACACCTTATCATTACGGATTGCCATTTCCAATAACGACTGGATTTTAGTCCTTGGCATAAACATGCAATAATGCCTGGACTTCGTCTTCGGTGGTGTTAATGTGAATGGATAATGCATGCTGGTTCTCATCGCTTTGGAGTTTATCATGTCAAATGCACTTTAGGTTGCTGTCTGAATAAATGGCGGTGTCTGTCTGCTACACACGAGAAACAAGTGCAAAATAAACTCCCTTTTAACTTAAATTATCCACAATTAAATTGTGTCACACCTCTAAATACAACACAAACAATACGGTTTGGAGACCAATCACGTGCTGAAATTAGTATGGAGGTGACATTTTATTAGGAGCTCCAAGGAAATGTTGAAGGAGCATTTAACTACTTGCACCAAATCTAGAAATTCTTCAGAAGGCAATATCTGGGTAATCACAGTTGGCAGAGTTGGTAGCTTTTTGAATTTCACGTTAGTGTAAAACTAAATTATTTTACACAAATAATGAATTGTTGGAGACAGGAGTAGAAGGCACATATATCGTGTAAGTGTGTGTGATTGATATTAGCTGCTTGAATAGTTTAAATGTATGCATGCTCAAGCTAAGGAAAAAAGCCTAAGGATTAACTATTAAAACAAAAACACACTTGAAACAATATCCTAACAACGTTAGTTGGATGATGGACATTACCAAGCCACAGATTATGCACCCCAGAATATATGTAAATATATAGCTAGGACATTACTTCTTGACCAAGGTTGCAATTTTTATGGTTATCACAAAATAATGCATATATTAAATGTCTCCTGATATTTATTATAAAACTGTGTAACGAAAACCTTTGTGACATTGCTCAATGCAATCAACCAATGGGCTGCGTCTCCTTGCCTTTTGCCTCCACTCCAATTCAGAAACGTTCAGCACTGCAAGCCTCACTCCCCAAAGATCCAGTACATTAGGAAAGTATTACCCCCCCCCGAGCAGGGACTGTTTTAGGGTTAAAATATAGTCCTCGGAACTTAATTTAGACCCTGGTTTCTGCTGTGGAAACGCAGTGAGTTCCTCGAAAGGTTCCTAGTTCTTGGGTAAAGTTCCTGCGGTGGAAACGAGGCATAGGTAACTTGCGGAACCATTCTGAATGTACATTGTTTTTATGTGTTCCATCACGAACTGTCATTTACAAATCATACAAGTATCAGACACTGCAGGCTCCCAGTTACTATCTAATCAGCGCAACATTGACATTACCCCACCCCTGTTACGTCTCTGTTGGCTTTATTGTAAAAACTGTGTATCACAGAGGTTCCCAACTCTGGTCCTCAAGTAACTCCAAAAGCATATTTCTTGTTATAGCCTTGGACAAACTACTCCTATGAAATCAGTCTGATTAATTGACAAGTTGAATCAGGTGTGCTTGTCCGGGAGGGAAGTTAGACTTTGAGGAGATGAATAGTACAACTGTGTACAGTTACCTTACCCAGTGCCTTACGTATAGCCTCCATGGGTAAACATGGAAATTAACAGGAAGTAAGTCTAAAATAATAATGAATTATTCATCAAGGTGTGAACACATGATGCACTTTTATATGAATGTTGGGAATGACAATAGTGAAATGGTCGAAGCTACTCAAGGTCTAAAAAGAAAGTGAGTCAAGAAACGGAGACCCTCCTATTCTCCTCTTGCTGTTCTTCCTTTCGTTGCCGTCCCAGGATTTAGAGAGGTTAATATAAATGAGGGATGAGGGACTTCTTACTTGAGTCTCACTAATGTAACGCACCATCAAACCGCCTTCTAAATAAACTCAGCTAAACCTCACAGACTGACCATACCCCAACATTTTATCAGGTAATTCATATGCCATTTACTCAGGAGTGCTTTGTGTCTAGCCACTATGCCTTTAAGGCCTGATTGTTAGAACCCATTGGGTTCTTGATTACCTCCCTGACCAAGTCCCTTTCACCTGCTCTGGGAAGAGTCTTGGCGGTTCCAAACTTCTTCCAGTGATATAACAGACTGCCTGAAGGACTCAGAGCATGAGGAAAAATGATTATCTGGTCTAATGAGAGCAAAATCATCACAGTATTAAAAGAAAAACCTGATCCAGAGTGCACAAGACCTCATATTTGGGTAAAGATTAATCTTTCACCACAACAATAACGCGAACACAGTTAAGACAACGCTGGTGTGGCTTCGGGACAAGTCTGTGAAAGTCCTTAAGTGACCCAGCCAAACCACGGACCCCAAATTACACACGTGGGGAGACCTTGACATTAAATGTTTTAGCAATTTTTTTTAGAACCCCCCTAGATCTATGCCTAGACACAGTTCTATTTTGGTGGTCTACAGCAAGGTCCCTGGACTAGATAGCTTTGTCTTTGCTTTGACATGAAATGTGACACGAGGAAGACGGGTGTGTGCCTTTCTCAATCATGTCCAATCAATTGAATTTGCCACAGGTCGACTCGAGTGAATTTCTAAAGAGATCTCAAGGATGATCTCAAACGGAATTGACACAGGATACTTACCTACATGAGATATTTAATTTTCACTAAACTGGTAGAAATAAGAAACCTGTTTCAGCTTTGTCATTATGTGGTATGAAGTGTAGAATGATGGCATAAAATGTATATATAGTTACTTATAAATGAAGTCTATAACACAACAAAATGAAAAGGGAAGGTGACAGAATACTTTCTGAATGCACTGTATATTATTGATCTATAGTTTATTACAAAATAAACACACTTGCATTTATTAGACAATGCAATGATTCAAAAATGACATAAAAATAAGAGGATTGGGACTTTCAAATAATATAACCAGTATTAAGTCTTGAGACCTAATTCTGATATTTCTTATGTCTTCCATCGCAGGACCGGGACAGTTCTGGAGCGACTGTCCTCCACCTTGCCTCCCGGTTCAGCCATCACGAGATCACAGATTGGCTGCTAAAGAGCGGGAAGGCAGACACTGGAGCATCCACAGACACTGGAGCCCTGCCTGTCCACTATGCTGCTGCCAAGGGAGACCTGCCCTCCCTCCGACTCCTGTTGGGACACAGCCCAATGTAAGTGCGCTAATGCTAAGCTAACTAACGTAGTAGCCACACACTTGCAAGATAGGGACATGTCAAATATATGTCAACAATTCCCCCTCCAAAGGACCATTCCATGTATAAAAACATGGTGAAAATATCCAAAGTTATATTATTTTGTCATGCTTTCTAATGGAATTGAACATTAAGTCATTCATTACGTAGGTTTGTTTTTACCATAGATGTGACTTGTCAAGATTTTTTGGGGTGTTACCTGCTGAAAAACACATTCATTATTCTATAGAAGCATATAAGCAATCCATTTACAAGCATGTTTTGACCTTGAGATCAAAGCATGTTAATGTAATTTAGCGTTGAGCAAAATTAAAAAGAGGAGAGGCTTTGATGTATGTTTTCATTCAGTGAATTGTCTTTTGTCAAGACGATGGGCTCACAAGGGATTTTTGAGAGAGCTCATACTGTATGTTGCCAGGAAATCTGACCCTTGCTTTTTTTGGCAACAGTCAAGTAAACTAGCTAGTCACCTTGAGATCAAATCACATGATCAAATACTTCCAATGGTTTGAATACTCCTGGAAATACAGTACTTGATCATGCCCAAACATGGAATGTGCTCCCTTCTGTTGCCAATTTGTGGACATTGACAAAATAATGTATTATACCAGATAAATAAAATGTAAAGAAAGTTGTCTCTTATACAACATTCCCCACCTAAGGCCAGATATGTCATGATAGTCATGCCTAGTTGGTTTAGAACACTGCATACTTTTTTTTAATGAAGATCGATTTTTTTGGTCTGTGTGTTTGTGTGCATTGTGAGGGTGAGGTTTGTGTGCACGTATTGTTATTACTCCCAGATAAATCTAGGTGCTAAATGTCATTGTTGCTCCAAAGGAGTCGTGCCAGATAGAGATAACATAGAGCCATATGGATGTAGGATTGCCATGGACAATGAGCACCCAAGAAGGGTGTGATAATCAATCAACAATCTGCTGTCTGTCAACATCATTTACTGTATGTTGTGGTTAAGTTGAGCAGAGGCTGGGAGATGGGGTGGTGCAATACACTTAAAACATACAAGTCCAAAGCACTAAAATCTGTGAGGGTAAAGTTGCATTTGTTCTAAGATTAATTTTGTATAGATCGTTTTGTTTTGATATGGAGTTGTAGGACCTATGTAGCTTCCCCCTGAAAATAATGGAAAATAATTTGATATGACAATGAAAGTGCCTTTATTGTTATTGTGCATTAAAGCAGATTCTATGAAAGTTTTCCATGAAATGTGGAAAAAACAAAAGTTTAGTTTAGTTATTTACTGCTTTGCCTATTTTGGATTCAAAAGCTCAGAAAAGTTCATTTTTTATTTATTTTATTGTTTGGGGATATAGTTTTTAACCTGATTGTCCATTTTCCCATAACGTACTGTGCTTACCCTTACCATTGTAGATCAGCCTGTGGGTGTCCTAGAGCCAAACCAATACCACCCCTTGTTCCAGAGACTACAGAATATAGAACATATTTATATTCTTTTTTTTATCACCAACAAGGTATTTTTAAGGAATTTATTTGTAAGTGCACCTGATGAGGGTAATATTCCACTGACTCCTTAGCTTAGCTTTTGGTTGACAGCATGGCTTGTGGGTGTCCTACAGCAAAACTAAACACATCCCATGTTCCAGAAACTCTCTTGATTCGAATGGAGTTGCTTATGAGTTTGTAGCTCCAACTAGCACAAACATAACGGAATCAGGTGACACAATGTTGTCTGACCAGATTCAATCATGCCCATGTGATGATAAACACATTTGGATTAAAATAAAGTGTGGGTTAGTACCAAAACATGTTTTTTCATTTTTGTGGACCACTTTTTGTGGGGCTGTTTACGGTAAAACCATTAATAGTCCTTTTTTCTAACAATTTATATGGTTCGTTATAGTTTATTACTTTATTTTTAGAGACACATTTTCAATCTGTAAATGTTCTGTAGATAGTTGTTGACAGCATTACTGTCTGTTGATTAGCAACTGCTTGCTAAGGTTAGAGTTAAGGTTAGGGTTAGGATACAGATTAAGGTTAGTGTTACTAGATAGTTAAAATGTTACTGATTGACCACACTGTATGACTGTATGACCACAGAATGACTAGTGCTGCTTTTCCAGGCATATACGCTTAGTTTGACGCAGAATGGCTCATAAGTCAAATGGACCATAGGGCTTCGACCCAGTTTCAGTGTAAAGAACCCGTAAAGGATCCTCCAGGAACATTTAGTTTCAGAGTGTTTGATAAATAAGCAGCTAAGGATGTTGAACTATTTTTTTAAGAAGTAGAAAGACAGGGAAAGGGCCTGTCGGGTTTGAATGCTCAGTGGGAAAACCTGTCAAAAATGAATAGTACGTTTGCATCAGACAGAGACACAACCATGGAATGTTTGAGCATATTGCCTCATCTACAGATAATCAACGGGGCCCCAAAGGAATAAAAAGATGGGAAACAGTCTATCCCAGGCTGTCCAATTTGACTTCAGTGCACTGCAGTCTGCAGCACAGAAAGCTCATCACTGACATAAACCTATAGAGATAAGCTGATCATTTGTTACTTGTATAGCCCAAGCTCTAAATGGTACTAGGAGTGACAATGATGACCCCTATTTATAAATTGGTTATAGGCTGTCTAGGCGAGCGGTCTGCTCTGGAGGTTGTGGTTTGGGGCCAACCTACCGGGGACTCTAGTGTGTTGTGTTTCTAGTGTGTTGTGTAAGTGCAGCCCAGGCAGGTGCACAGCTCTTGAATGTTTAATTGGCCCTAGAGACATGGCTATGCCTGATAGCATGGCTCCATTCACTCTGGCCCCTCCCCCTCCCCCACTTGTCATGCTGTTTACCACTGCAGCTATGGTGACAACTCAGTAGCGAACCGGCGATAAGCTAATGAGGGAAACAAATACAGGCATGAAGAAGGGGACCGCTTTCTAGTCATCTCTGGCATTGTTTAGCAGAGGCCCTTTGCAATGGGAAGATAGCATTCTTATGTCAGGGTTTATTATGCAACATGGGACAGAATGTTGTCTTATGGATTTCAATGGGTGATTTGCCTGTTTGACAGCTGTTACATTAGCTTGCACAAATCACGTGGGAAAAGCCCCCTCACAAGGGAATCTTTTCTTTTATTATGTAATGCAAAACTGGCTGTTTTTTATTATTGGGCACTAGTTTGTGGGATGTAAAAATCTTTGTATTCAGCTTCATTGTTTAGCTTCCAATAGTTTCCATTCCCTTTTGATTGTAATCAGACAGAGCTATCTGCGCAGAATGTGGTGTGAAGAATGATATTTACAGATTGAGGGTTTCAAGGCTTGAAAACCAATATGCAAAACGATTGATGAACTTAGTGTTTTTAAAAAAAGACCACTGAAATTCCACTGATCTCCTCTAAAAGCCTTTGATGATGGACAAGTCATTCACGGCAAATTCTGCATTACCGTTCTGACAGCACAACATACTGTGGGAATTGGTCCATTGTTTTGCCACATTTTGTACTGTATTTGCATGAAAAGGATTACTAAAGTTATACAACGGTTTTGGGAAATGGCTGCTTAACCATTTAGTTGCAGTAGAAAATATAGCTGCAAACTGTTTGTCTAGACAAGTGACGGCGTCGATACAGCCAAGGTCTTGGCTGCAGCTATGAAGTGAAGCCAATAATGTGAGGGTTGATCCATCATTAACATGCCAGGTCTACTACTGTTAGCAATGTGTTGCTCATTAGGCTATGATAGGGATGCAGGACAGATGTAGATTAGGCTTCTAGATAAAAATCACCAAAAGGTATTGTTTTGGACTCAAAGGGCTGAAACTGTCAGTTGTCCTTGCCTGTCATCCTGTGTCTCCACAAAGCTAACAGGAGGATATGCTTGCTGTGTCTCTGCTGATAAAGATGGTAGGACATAAAAGACAGGCGGCAAACTGGCAATAAACCTCAAGCAAGATGGTCACACAGACATGGGGTAAGAGAAAGAAGGAACGTTACATAATCAATTAGCACAGATTAAGATTTTTGCCAGGGCTTAATTACGGCCTGGGTCAAGGGGGGTGTTTTGACTGCTACTGATTGAGGTCCATAAAATAAATGTTTTAGATGTTCTAGACACCCAAGCACCATGTTTGGGGAGCTGTCAGCAGCTTTTTCTTTCTGGGTCTAGAGTGTACGATTTGGATTAGCCCACTTTTCCTGTGCCCCCTTTCCATTATATAGTTTTGGCAAATCCTAGTAAATTGAAAGGATATTGAGCTCAGCAGTGTTAGGGTCAAAGGAAGCATGTATTAATCAAATCTGGAGTCAGCTGTCACCGGTTCCAAACTAAGTGTCTGTAACGTTTAGCAAACTTCAGGTTTGTTGGTTTCTCTCAATTGTCTTCCAGATAAGCTATTGGCATAGAAGTGGTGTCTTATTGTGGATTTGGAGACTTGGTGAGCAAAGATGCAACAAAATGTGTAATTCTGGAACTTTTACTGTCTTTGTCGATCCAACCATCTTCCTCACTGTGGATATAAGATACACTTGTTTACATTATAAGGCACGTTTTCCACTTTTCCTGTTGTTTTTCAATAATTGCATTAATAGTGGTAATGTGTTTTTACTTTCATTTTTGTACCCAAGCATTGAGAGATTATTGAAGGTCAACAACCATTTTCTCATGTAACAGAAAACGAAGGGATTTTTTATTTGTGCTAACAAGAGCTAAATAAGAAAGACAAAACACAGACAGGAATGTGTTAATTATGTTATGAGGGTAACATCCAGAAAGTTTTAAGAAACAAAACCAAAATTAGACTGAGAACATGGTAATTACCCATTTATAGTTTACTTGTAGCTACTGATATAGGATTCTTGAGGATGCCACTCATTTTGACCTACAGCAATTGAGAATAAAAGGATATACAAAATAAAATATTTGTGAACAATAAATACATTTCCCAACATGTAGAATCTGTTGTACTTTTACATGACTGATGAAGGATTCAAAGGAATCAACAAAAATTACATATTTCAGAAATTATGAAATGTATTTCCCTGACAAAATAGTAAGTCTCTGGCCATACATACCAGTAGAGGTTTTGGCTTTGAAATAAAAATACGTAAGAGAAAGAACCCTATACTTAGTGTGAAATATGGTGGTGAGCTTTTTGGCTTCCACTCATCATGTGGACCGTGGTAAAGTTCTACGCATTGTGAACTTTAACCAATACAAGAAGCTGGTGGCCTTTGTCAGGAGGCTGAAAATTGTGGATGTTGTCAATTCAAGTTAAGTTCCCTTCCTTCGTGCTTGACTTTTCAAAAATAAGTCTTAAAAAATCTGGAACAGCACTGTCCAAATTTTATTTTTTCCAAAAAATAATCACTGTTTCACAAACTTTTCCAAGGATGCCTAGATTTGTTTTGTGACTGTACCTGTTTAGACTGAGGGTACAGATAGCTATAAAACTGAAATAGTATTACTAAATAGTTGTTGAGAATGTAAATTTTTTTTATTTGTTTGTGCATTAGCATGACAACATAAAGGCACTGATGAACCTGGTGGGGGTTAAGTATGGTTGGTAATTATGCCATTTTTTCAGTCATTTGTAACACAATGGAGTTGGAACCTTTTTCGTCCTGGTCCTTTTAATTATTTAAGCAGGGTAAAGCATCTGAGACTGCAATTAGCTTTTATAAAGGAGCCCATTAGCAGGACAGCATAATTATATTACTTTTCTAATAATAACATTTGCCTTTGTTACTTACACTGAACAATTATGTGTGTTGTTCAGTAACAGTGGAGGCTATTCATGTTGACACATGAGGATGAACAAGATGGGTAATGATGTTTGCTGTAACGGTAATGCTACAAGATGGGTAATGATGTTTGCTGTAAAGGTAATGCTACAGAATGTACGGTAACACTTTCTGTCCATTGGCAGAGTTGTTAAAGGGGCTATAAGTATGTTTTCACTGTACTACTTGCAAAAAATAAGAAAAAATGACCAGTAGACATCTGCAGTTAATGTTTTAAGTTAATGTTTCAAATAATATTCTTCTACAAAATGAATCAGAGTGACTGATATGTTCCCCATTTAAAATCTCTCGTCGGTTTGTCTATCAGTTTACAATGACTTGTTATCTTATACTCACTTTTGACACTCACACTACTATCCTTCGTACAGCAAACTACCATGGACTAGCTAGCACTACACGAGTCTCATTTGGTGAGGGAAGATGAGGAGAAAGGTGGTATTATTTAGAGGCAGGATTCTACACAGTGCCCCTTTTAATATGAAGTGTTTACAATGCCTTACTGATTGAACTTGCTGAATCAGTCAGGTTTGGTACAGGGACACACTTTTTTTATAGGTACGTTTAGCTTAAAACATGTCATTATTGACAAATAACTATCTTATAACTTGAAAGTTAAGAACCATTTTAAGCCTTTAGCAGAGAAAAGGCTAAACAAAAATCGGGATGTGTGGTCACCTGAAACAATTAACATGGATCCAATTAATACAAACTATAAATGAAGTGTGAAGACATGATGTATGCCAGACCTGTATCAAGAATGGACTGAAAGGAAGTAGCAGAGAGACCTGTTCATTTTACTAAATGACTTTCTGGCCACACAACACTACTCCTTGCCTCTGCGTGTGATACAGTTGAGGGTGATTTAGGTAGAGAAAGAGTAAGAAAATAGCAGGTAGTTAACTGTTATCATTCAGCTTTGTGTGGCTTAATATACAGCTCCTTTAAAAATTAAGAGACCACTGCACCTTTTTCTTTGCATTCCAAAAAAGTCGAAAAGGAAGGTTTTGAGTGAGGAACAGAAGCGTTCAATTTGCAGTGGTCTCTTAATATTTAAAACCTTCCTTTTCAACTTTTTTGGAAAGAAAAGAAAAAGGTGCAGTGGTCTCTTAATTTTTCCGGAGCTGTATTTTACTCAAGTTACCTTACGTATGAAAGACGACTGGACACTGATAAAGGGGCTGGTCAAGTAAGTAATGTAAACTGAAACATCATGTTAATGATAATGTAAAATAATGCACCTGTTTACACTTTCTCGTACTCTTAAAAGGCCCTTAGCGCCAGCCCCTTTCCATAGATGTTTTGATCTCCCTTTCCAGACCCCAGGGTGCATGAGAGCTCCAGCCCACTTTAGTTACACACATGAATAATGCAGTTGTCTGACCACTTCCTGATGACAGAATTGCAGATTAAGTCCCCTTCCTGTGGTGAAATATTTAAGGGGTGCTTGTTGTTACTTGGAACTTCACCACAAATGCACCCCAAGTATGCTTAATTGGTTCTGCCTACAATTACGGGTTGTGTCAGGTTTTCGTAAAAAAAAAGAAAGATAGAATAGGGTCTTAAGGTGTAATGTTTTGGACCCAGGAAATGCCTATGTCGTCCAAATATAGTTTTACTACAAACCTTATCGACTAATCAACTGTTTTTGGCTTGGGTTCTACGCTGTCTCTATCTCGTGAATGGAAACCGGGTAGAGTTGCTGGTTTTCAGAAGAGGGACACGTCCCCCTTTACCCTCCCCCTCTCTCCTTACTGCACTCGTATTGTCCCTGTCTCTGTTTCTGGACTCTCACCACTTACTGACGCCTGGTTAACCCAGGATAGTGAGCAGCTGAACCAGCAGGCTGGTAAGCCTCTTATGGCAGTCCTTACCCAATTGTCAGTCAGTGTCCAAATAAAGCAAGGCCTTATTGGATTTAGAGGGGAAACACTTGTTCACTCCTTGACCTCCTGCTGTGACTAGGAGATCTGGGGCAAGTAGGGTATTGTCATTGGATGGTTTTTCCCTGGGTAGGAGGGATCAAGGATTCTCCACTGCCGTGTTGGCCTTTGGGAAAAGGGAGGGCGGAGTTTGGCTCCAGGATGTAGTTGCCTTGATGGGCTGAATAAGAATACTTCCCCCAAGAAGCCAAGCTTCATGGAAAGGCTTCTAAATATGACAACTCAGACCAAGCTTATTCTGAGGGGTGTTTGAGAGGTGTTTGTTTTTATTATTTTGGGTATTCAGAAAACCTTGTCAACTTGAATACATGTTTATGCTCTCTTCATAGCCAAGCCAAATATTACATCTGGCATTACTGTATGTAGACTTTACTGTATACAAAATGTACATAATATTTCCAGTTAGTAAGGAATGATGGTGTTTCAAAACAAAACAAGCTTTTGTAAGCTGTGTGACCAAAAGTGAAAGTAAAACTCCCTGAGGGGAGGGAAAAGTTAGTTACATGCTCTGTTGCTATAACTTAGTTAACTTCCACAAAGTGGGAGCAAAAGGGATATCCCCTTTAAATTTTAATGTTCCTTTCTAGCTGCCAATAACGAGATTGTTATGTGTGTGAAATGAAGTATGTCTGAAAAAAGAACATTTGAACAATATGCCAGTTGACAATGGGTTTTCCTCCCCTTCAGGGTATACATGAGTCACAGAATTGGTAAAGGTTCAGACACTGTCAATGTGGTTTAAAGGAAGACGGATCATAGAAAAGCCCTTGGATTTCAGTGAGGAGCATTTCTATTGTTGCTTTGACGGACAGCACTGTCCATGGACTAATTGGTTTCAATGTGAAGAAGTCTCCCTGCTCTGATAGAATTCTACATTTTTGGGCTTAATGATGTGCCAGTTGTTGCTCTGGTGTGTTAAATACTTATTGAAATATGAAATTCACCAGAAAGTGCATTAAACATTTTTATTAAAATGGACATGTTCTTTGGATCACGTGATACACTTATTGCTCAAAAGCCCCATTTTATCAATCCCAAAGTAGTTGTGTTGGCCAAGTATCAAAATGTTATTAAATATAGCTGAATGCATGTTTATTTTTTGTTATTTGCAATCTTCTTCCAGCGTTGTCAATTCCCAAACAAAGAATGGTGCCACGCCCCTCTACTTGGCCTGCCAGGAAGGTCACCTGGAGGTTGTCAAATATCTGGTGAAGGACTGTGGGGCAGACCCGAGCATCAGAGCCAATGACGGGATGACACCTCTACATGCTGCCGCCCAAATGGGCCACAACACTGTCATTGTCTGGCTAGTAAGTTCCTTTAAACTGTCCGCTTTTGTCATGACTTTAACCCCATAGCCAATATACAGAGCCAAACACAAATAACACTACATACTTTTGGAGTTCACTGTAGAGGAGAGTTTTTTAAAATTATTTCCTGAAAGGTTAATGGGTAAAATATGTTACGACATGGGGCCACATTTGGAGTTTTTAGGCTTAGTATTTAAAAGGTGCAGCGGTGTATTGGACCGAACCTGTACTGTCGTCCCGTTTCAGGTGAGCTTCACAGAGATCAGCCTGGCAGACAGAGATGGGGACGGTGCCACGGCCATGCACTTTGCCGCCAGCCGGGGCCATGCCAAGGTGCTCAGCTGGCTGCTTCTGCATGGCGGCGAGATCACCACAGACAGCTGGGGAGGAACACCGCTACACGACGCCGCCGAGAACGGGGAGCTGGAGGTGTGTGTGGGTCTGGGCTTACATGTGTGTAGGTTGGTTGCTTGTTGAACACAGGGAGTTGGTAGGTAGTGGATGACCTTGTCCACAGCTGAAATGGTTGTGTGTGACTGGTCCTGATAAAAGTGACTGGGCCACAAATTTTCCAGTGCTAAGGAAGGACTGCTCAATGTTGTCTTTAGACAAACCTGCTTCTGTCCACAGTCCCGGTACTTTCCTTTCGACACATCTACTCACTTATACTCTGGTTACCATATTGGGCTGCAGCTACCCGCTTCTTATTGGACCACACTGGCCACCATCTACTGAGTGTATGTTGTATGTGCTGGTTTGGGGTAGGCCTAAGTAGTCATTTGTACCTGTTATACATATATACATACATTATGTGAAGAGAGCGGGTGGAAGGGAGAGGATGAGCGGCACGTCAAAACAGATGGGATTCACCAACAGTTCACTTCATACAAGTCCAGATACTCGCCAACTAATAGCGTCAAGCTGAGGTAGTCATCCTTCCTGATGTTAGGTGGACATCCGCTGTTATAACTGTTGTCATAGTCTCTCTTTACGACTTCCCTCAGTTCTTGATGAGCTGCCTCTGTCTTCCTATATACACAAAGTTGTCCTTTTCTCTGTCTTATTATTGCAATGATGATGGTGATAATATTGTTTTTGCTAATATGTGTTACAGTGCTTATTTAGGTCTACGGTTGTTTAGTTTTGAGTCTGTTGGCATGTCTGTAAGCCTAAGACACATTTCCACTCATAACAAAATTGGGCAATAATTGTCTGACTCTCTTTCTTCCATGTCTGTCTCTCTCTCAGTGCTGTCAGATCCTGGTGGTGAATGGGGTGGATCTGGGCATACGGGACCAGGACGGCTTCTCGGCTGCTGACCTGGCCGAGTACAATGGACACGCCCAGTGTGCAAAGTACCTGCGCACTGTGGAGAACATGGTCAGAGGCACAGGATTCATTCATCAGCATAGTTTAGTCAGTGTGTGTTTGTTTTTGAATAGGGAGTCCCTTACTGTTTCGGTTGCTTCTGTTTGTGCCTAATGGAAACGATCCATTGACAAACGGTAGGTAGAACTCACTCAAAGGGATTTCCAACAGAAATCCAAATTAGATGAAGAGGAAGTTCATTCTGATTCCTATGACTGGCCGACGTGATGACTGTGTTACTTCCTCCTAGAAATATTAACTGTGTCAGAGATTCTTCCACTGTTATATAGGCACTGTATGAAATTAGAGTTTTGTTTTCACTGAAGTTTCCCTCTTACTGTTGAATTCACCACTTGATAAAACAGCATCTTCCTCCAGTGGGCATTGCATGTATAGGAGGGAGAGATGGAGTGAAGTGGGAGAGGTGGGCTCTGTTTCCCACCAAAGAAATCCCAGTAGAAGAGTTATTTCTCATGTCACCCAGTGGGACTTCTCCCACAAGGCGAGGCAGTGTAGAGAGTAAATAGCAGTAATTGTCATTAGTGGAGCAACCAGTTCCAGCTGGGAGACATTCTGGCTCCTGTGGCTACAGTTTCCACGTTCACAATGTGTTGTCTCATTAAAGGCTCCATCTGAATAGAGTTCATGTGTCTGTTATGGGAAAGTGTTAACAGGGTATGGATATTTCTATAAATAAAGGGGCCAGTGTGTGGCGTGAGAGTCAACTATTATACATTATTTGATATTTTATCAATTTAAATCAGATCCTCTAGCAGCTTTATGTGTGATTATAGGAATAAAAGAAAAGATAAGACCAAATCTACAGAGCAAGAAGAAAACAATCTACATTTTTGTGCTTTAGTCAACTTCTTAGTTTATAGGCATGCTAAACATTCCTGAAGAACTATAATTATAAACTGCAGAATTTCTTAATTAAAAATCAGTCTCCTGTGTAGTTCCTCTGTCCTTGTTTCTTCCACACCTCGTCTGTTTGTTAAATGCATTGTAGCCTGACGTGATGTCCTGTCCCTCTACTCCAATGTGCTTTCGGAGCGAGGTCAGGAATGCTTTTGTTCACTTGCAAATCAAAAAAAATACACGTGGATACCAAAAGACATTTGAATTTCATTTTTCTGAAAGAAATGGTGCATTATTTGAATCAAGTGCAAAGGTGCCAATACTTTTGGACACAACTGTATCTATATTCCACGGTGATGCTGTTAAGTTAGCTTATTAGCTGGTGTTATGCATGCAGCTGGCTAGATCTGACATTTACGCCCCCATGGTCACAAATTGGTCAATCCTAAAAAATTAACTATGGATTAATGAAACAAATTCCGATGTAAATCACGTATCAGTGCCAAAATATCAATGCAACAACAAAAGAAATGATTAGATAGATATAAATAGATTTTTGTTCTATTTTTTTATGATAAGAAAAACGTTCTTGTGGGCCTCTGTTATTGGCTGTCATTAGTGCCGCGTCCCCCAAAACTTTAAAAAAGGATCACCAACATTAAAAAAAGGTATTGCAGTCCCAGTCCTAGGCTAGGTTAACAAAGGTCTGGTGGGCCATGTTTCATTAACCCCGTCATCGTGTCTTTCTCCAGAGTGTTGAGCACCGTGTGCTTTCCAGGGACCCGTCTGCTGACATGGAGTACAACAAGCAGCCTGACTCAGGTTTGTCTTCCCCCAACAACACCATGCCTTCGCCTGGCCAGGAGCTGCCCCAGCAACCAGCCCACTGTGGTCTGGGCTCTCCCTCTAGCACCCTGTCTAACTACGACTCTGCCAACTCCAGCCAGTCCAGCACTGGAGAGAAGAGAAGCGGCTCGCCTCCCTCTTCGCGACCCCCCACCGGTTAGTCAGTCACACACGCACTATCCTTGTGGGGACCTGAGACCTAACCCCAATCCAGAAATCCATGTTCCGTATTTCTTATCCCTTACCCTAACCATAACCTAAACCTCAGTAGCCTAACATCTATGGCTAAACTTAACTTAGCCTGACACCTAAACTTGACTTATAATGTCTAAACCTGACAGTAACCCGAATTCTATGTTCGGTTTTCTTTGTGGGGGCATCTATAGGTTTTTTATGCTTTGTCATTTTGATTGCATGCTTTCCAATCGCTACGGTGTGCATGTATGTGTTTGTGTGCTCTGCTTATTCGTTGAGGCAGCTTCAAGTCTGAGTAGCCAAAGTCTGAGCCCTTTATTGCGATTGGTCAACTTTGGCTTTGACGGTAATAATGTGAGATTCTTCCACTCAGTAAAGCCATTAATGGCGGTAAATACCAGCTCATCGCCATCTACTGTCCCAGAGTAAAGATTACACTTGTCCCGCATGTCTTTGTTTTTGAGTGAATGTCATTTGAAGGAGTATGAGTGTATGAGAAACACTTGAATCACAGGTTCTAAACCACATCAGCAAGCAAAATGAAGAAACATATGGCTCTTGTTTTCCTTGTTTATTCTACTTGTGAGGACCTTTGTGGACTTCTGGTGCTTAGTGATGCATTACAAAGCACGCGCAGCTGCAGACGCATCCAGTTTTTCACTAATTTTAACATGAACTCCTAACCCTAAACCTATCCACTACCCTTCATTGCAATTTTACCCTAAACCTATCCACTACCGTTCATTGCAATTTTACCCTAACCCTAAACCTATCCACTACCCTTCATTTCAATTTTAACATGACCCCTAAACCTATCCACTACCCTTCATTTCAATTTTAACATGACCTCTAACCCTAAACCTATCCACTACCCTTCATTTCAATTTTACCATAACCCCTAACCCTAAACCTATCCACTGCCCTTCATTTCAATTTTAACATGACCTCTAACCCTAAACCTATCCACTACCCTTCATTTCAATTTTACCATAACCCCTAACCCTAAACCTATCCACTGCCATTCATTTCAATTTTAACATGACCCCTAAACCTATCCACTACCCTTCATTGCAATTTGACCATAACCCCTAACCCTAAACCTATCCACTACCCTTCATTTCAATTTTAACATGACCCATAAACCTATCCACTACCCTTCATTGCAATTTTACCATAACCCCTAACCCTAAACCTATCCACTACCCTTCATTTCAATTTTAACATAACACCTAAACCTCTAAGCTAAAAACCTTAGGTCAAATTGTCCATTTTACTTTCCCTTTTGGGGATTTAGAGATACTTAAATGTAGACTCAGGGAAATGACATTGCTACAAGCATAACCCCAGATGCTCAGATAAGCAAAACACAAGACTTTGCTCTCAATACAGTCACAGACAGTATCTGCATAAATGCGCAGGATTGTTTTGTTGCCGCATGGTAGCCAGAGGACTGACAAAAGTGATGTTCAGAATCCTGGTTCAACAAGCTTAGTTCAAAATTGTCCCACTATTTGGTTTACTTTTTGCATGTACGTCATTTAACTGAGTCTACCTTTAAACATGCACATACACAAAAACGCACAGATGTTCGTTCTTTCAAGTTAATGAAAACATTCTTGGAACAAATAAATATTTTTAGCATTTAGCACTAACATTAACCCCCAAACCCTAATTCTGAATCTAAACCTGACCTTATCTTCTAACCCTATAGCAATTTTTACGAGTAATGTCGAAATATCCTATAACTAATTTGCCATGTGTTACATTACTTGTGAGGACTTATTTTCCTTGCCTGGTGCAAATTCATATGAGCTTTAGCAGTGCACTATCTACACTATTATCATAGCAATGGTGGGAACTTGTAGCACTCATCTGACTGGAACAAATCCCACATCACAGCCTGCATTCCTTTGTGTCCTTCCACAGCACTGTGCTCCATTCTAGTGCTGCCCTCTAGTGGCACATAGGAGAAATAATCTGTCAATCAACCAAATTCCTTTAATCCTGCAAACTCTCCAGGCGAAAGGCCTCCAAATGCCATTCTGACAAGCTACTGAGGCTTTTGTTGTGCCCACCTGTTTTTAAATAATATAGGTTCAGACAATGAAGACAATGATTACTTGGTTGTTTGAAGAAGGTGTGTTAGGCAAAAAAACTGAATGGATCACAGAGCATGTTGATGAAACCTTCGCTTTCCTCCAGATATAATGTAATACCTCAACTGGGTTATTAACTATGTTAATAAACATTCTACAACAGGTTGTCGGTCCACCTGTCACTTACCCATTGACTTGAATGGGGCTCTGTTGTTCAAGGACTAGTTCTGACAGCCATTTTGTGACAGGAGCCTCACCAGTGACCCACTATCTCCTTGTCACAGGAGGAGGCCCAACAGAGTCGGCCATCAGTGACATGCAGACCTACATGGACATGCTCAACCCGGATGTGGGGGCTGGCGATCCCAAGAGCGTGGAGCCCCCCAGGAATATCCCCCCTCCGCCACCTCTCCCGCCTCCACCAGCCTTCCCTCCACCGCCTCCCCCGGACTCCCCCTCCCAACTACCCCCGCCCCCTGGCTTCCCACCACCCCAGCCTCCTGAGGACTCCGACGCCGAGATCTACCTGAAGGTGAAGAGCAACCTGAGGCACGTGGAGAAGGAGGTGAGCTTTCATTTAATGTTGAAAAGCAGAACGGCAAAACTCGGTTTCATAGTAATGTAGTTGTTTTTGTTAACTAATCCCTAGTGTAGAGACACACCCACACACACACACACACACACTATCAAGTTACTTGTACATGCAGTTAAGAAGCCTTATTGAATCTGTCCATGGGCTTCTTCTGTGTCCATTGCTGGTGACAGACAGCCTTATTCTTCACAGAGGGAGGCCAATCGATGGCAGGCTTTCCAACGTGTCATTATCCTGATGATCAGTCCAGTGCTCAGCGAAATCCTCTAACAGCCTTGCGGATAATATCCCAAAATGCGAACTAGCATTTCACTACTCCAGGCACATGATGGCAGAGAATGTCTAGACAGGAAGCCAATAGAAAGCTTAGTCTGGTGGACCAACTTGGTATGATTGAGGTCTTCTCTTAATTAACAAGCATTAAGTTAATCAATCAGAACTCTCTCTAAGCCCCCCTAAAGGACTGAATCTCAGAAACAGTTCTTGGAACTGCTCACCCTAGCAACTGGTCTACACAGGACCTATAACATCCATAACCATAATAAGAAACATACCGAGCCTTCTATTGACAGCTGCAGTTCCGAGGACCAGTTAATGGGGCCATTTTCCCTGTTGAACTGGTCACTAATTACTTGGCTAGTCAGTGTAACAGTGTAACAACATCCTGTGTTCCCAGTACAGAGGCAGCTGAGAAGAAGGGTTCTCTAGTCCACACAATATTGTATTGTGCTAACGAGACTAACGAGGATCCTCATTACTGAGCGGCCTTCCCTGTTGGCACCTCTCGATGAGCAGAGGGATGGACCTATGTTAATTCCTCTAATTACTCAGGCCATGTTCTTGAGGGGGCACCATAGATCAAAACAACTTCCTCCCGCTACTTACATGATTTAAAACTACAATTTAAACGCTGTTCGTGTGTTTTACTTTCATATGAATGTAGCGGGAGCTAAATATAGATGTTAATGGAAGATGTTAATGGAATGGACGATATGGGACTCATAGTCAGACTGCTAGGAGTGAAGGGCCAGAGGTTTGGTGGCTAATCGCTTTTATTTATTTTTTATGTTGGTCGACAGGTCGACCAACACAATATACGGTATTTAAAGGTGACTCTTATTTTATGTGTCACCGGTTGGCTACCGAGTCACACCTCTGTCATAACTATGACATCAGTTCAGGTTTAGGCTTACAGGTGTTTGATGACTGAGCTTCTGGTAAGTACCCAAGTCCAAACCAAACACCGTAACAACATGCAACCTCCATGAGGAGGTCAGTTGCCATGGTCAGAGTGTGTCCTGACGGGCTCAGGGGTGAGGGTCTAAATGGACTCCCGTCTCCCTTTCATAGTGCCCAGGTGACTGTCCCTGGGCATGCCATCATTAACAATTGAACACACACACAGAAAAGAGAGAGCGAGTGACTCTAGACACAGGGGAAACACAATCTGCCCAGGACTACATAGAACATGGTAACACCATCCTCTAATCTAGCTCTCCATCGACCCTGTGGATGCGTCTCCACTTCATTGAAGTTGCATTAAGTAGGAACAAACAAAACTCATAGAGGTTCCATTTGTGAATTGCTGCTGTGTAGTTTTTGTTCCAACAGTACAGATTTCCACAGGACAGATTTGCTTCAATTCAGTCCCCCGCATGCCACCTTTGTTTGTTTTTTCGCCAGGTGATATTGTGTGGACAAAGGGCCTCTTAAAGAGACAGACTTCCCCTACCAGTGTGTTATGGCCTACAGTTTGTATATAATTGCTTTAGTCTACAATTTCGATATATTTTCAGAGTTTCAGAACACATTTGTTCCATAATAGACATGTATTTCTTTGGAATCAGTCACATCATGGTTTCATTACAGAGAAAAGTAGTCATGTTTTTTGTAAACAGTAATTGTTCGCAGATGTAACCATCTCATACTGTACTAAATATCTCAATATTTATACAAAATAATCAGTACATTAATGAGATCCGTATGTGAAGCATTCAGGAATTTAATGTAGATGCTTGTATCTTGAGTGACATATCACTGTCACACTGCACATACCATTCCAGCTAAACAATGGAAACATAGCATTTAGCAAATGCTATGCTAAACAGCAATACACACACATACACCCACATATACAAGATTGTATTTGGTGAAAAAACATCTGTGAATAATTTGTGGATGGGGTGTTTTTTAAAAAAAACTGTTAATTCTAAAGTGTGTAACACCAGCAAACAGTGTTGCCTGGCTGTTTATAGGAAATGAGTTTGGAACTGGCAGGAATAGTAATCCCTGGGAGTTTCCAGTCTGGGAAGCCATGAGGGTTGTGCCTGCCTGCCCTGCACAGGACCTTTACGGCTCTACACTTTGCATAAGAACTAAACCAGACATGAGCCGCACTGTGGTTGGCTGTTGGTCGGAGGCCTGCGTCGCTGATGTCAGCGTTGCCGCGGGTCGCGATAGGTGTGTCTTATTGATGAGGGCCGGTGGGTAAAGTGAGAGGGCCAGGTAGGATGACACTGTAGACACAGGGGATTGAGGAGATCTAGTGACGGCTGCTCTCACCGCACCTCTGGACTTGTGGCTTGGATCTGTCAAGACCAAGGGGACTACTCAGGGAAAGGGGAAGTTCGACTACGGTGAGCCTCGAACTGACCACAGATTTGACTGTAAGTTACTCGGCTGACGGGCAGGGCAATAGTTGCGTTAATGCGTTACTGCAAGAGATCTCTTGGTTGATGCTGGTTTCGCATGGGCATATGTGGTTGCTTTGTGTGGTGATGGGGGATGTGATCTGAGCCTGAATGGTTGTGTTGGATGACATCTTTGTTTGGTGGACATCCAGTACTCTGCATATTGGCTGTTTGTACTTTGTGTACTCTTTCACTGGTTGATATTAGACAAAAAATCTGACTGGTAAATAAGGTAGCAATTTTGTTTTGTTCAGTTGCTATACTACTGTAAAACTGAACTGAATAAACATATTTTAATCTCCAGGAAATGGAGTTAAAATGTTATGGTTGTGACTGTGGTGATTTAAATATTATTTAAATCTAAGGTAAAGAATTTAAAGAGTCTGTCTGGAGTTGCTATATACATTATTGTATATAGCATTGCTTCTGAAGGAAAACATTTATAAATTCCATTGATTCTTCAGGACTAAAACTACCTTAACAACATAGTTAAACTGTTGTACCCGGGCAAAAGCCAAAATATCAACAAGATTTACTCCAATGTTCGTACATAAAGTAAACATTAATTTTAATATAATGGTTGTTACAATCTGTCTTTGAATTTCTGAGTGAGTAGATTTCGTGACACCCATGCCTCTGCTTTTTAAACAAACAGTGGCTGGAGAATGCTTTGTTATTTTTCCAACTGTTGATTATGCAATAGCAGACTCTTCTCATTCCTGATTAATTCAGCATTTTATACAAATCTTAAGACGTTGACCAAATCTCTTGAAGAATTACCAGGAATCACTGTTTTGAGAGAAGTATTGTTTTAAAGTCACAAAGTACTATTGTGGGAAGTATTATTTAAATATACAGCTCCGGAAAAAATTAAGAGACCACTGCACCTTTTTCTTTCCTTTCCAAAAAAGTCAAAAAGGAAGGTTTTGAGTGAGGAACAGAAGGGTTAAAATGAAGAGACCACTGCAAATTGAACGCTTCGGTTCCTCACTCAAAACTTTCCTTTTCAACTTTTTTGGAAAGGAAAGAATAAGGTGCAGTGTTCTCTTAATTTTTTCCAGAGCTGTATATACATTTGTTCACTTCTATTTTACCTGGTCATTTGACTGAGAACACATTCTCATTTAAACCAATGATCTGGGGAGCAATTAGGGTTAATTGCCTTGCTCATGGACAGAAAAACAGATTGTTTACCTTTCTGGTAAACAATCTGTTTTCTGGTCAAATGCTCTAATCGCAAGGCCGCCTTTAATTATTAACAGGTTATAGAATTTAAATCGCTTTTCCTTTTTTGTTTGATGTTGGGATCCTTTGCTCTTGACAAGGGCATTTCCAGGCACAGAGCCCGAACGGATATTAATATTATAGAAACTATTTAGAGAATCCTGTTAATGAAATTAGTAAGATGAAATAGTACGACAAGCTCTGGAGTTTTCCTGCCAAACAAGGATTGTCCTGCTTTTCAAGTTCGGTTGATGGAAAAGGAAGCTGACCAGAAGAACAGACATAGCTTAATCAAATCATATTAAAGGTTGTATCAAGGACCAGTCTGTTGCTGTATATGTCTATTTGCTCCACGCAATGATTAGCTCATGGACACATACTTCATATTTAAAATATACACATGTACAGTATATATTACAATGAGCTGCTGAAAGTATGAGCAGACACTTGAAAGCTTATCGTTTTTCCCACCATGCACAACCATCTGTAGATAATGTTTCTGATAGAGTACTTGTCCATGCAAACTACATGTTCAGAACCAAACAACGATCAGTCAGCCAGACATGGGTGATGTGTTGGGTTGAGTGTGGTGGTGGATGGGGAGGGGTTGTGTCTATCAGCCAGCCAGACATGGGTGATGTGTTGGGTTGAGTGTGGTGGTGGATGGGGAGGGGTTGTGTCTATCAGCCAGCCAGACATCGGTGATGTGTTGGGTTGAGTGTGGTGGTGGATGGGGAGGGGTTGTGTCTATCAGCCAGCCAGACATCGGTGATGTGTTGGGTTGAGTGGATTTCTGTTGTCACTTAATAAACTACGTACAAACGCAGATGTACATGCACAGACACAAAACAAATTCACACACACTGTTGCTCTGAGACTTTGTCAGCAGGAGTGAGTCAACAATGCAAATACACTCAAATAAACAGACGGAAAAGGGAAGCTAAACAACATGATACAAAGGATTGTGTTAGATCTGTCAAGAGTCTCTCTCTTGGTTCTTGGTGCCTCTTCAAAACTAAAGCAAAGTGATGAAAATGTAAATGACAACATTTGCTGGTTGTGATTCTTTTCTGTTTTTGTGCAATTTGACATGCAAAGTCGGAAATTGTGTGTGTGTGTGTGTGTGTGTGTGTGTGCGTGTGTGTGTGTGTGTGTGTGTGTGTGTGTGTGTGTGTGTGTGTGTGTGTGTGTGTGTGTGTGTGTGTGTGTGTGTGTGTGCTTAT
>JACXGI010003487.1:0-20595 GCA_016801175.1 Esox masquinongy | reverse complement strand
TAATGGGTCCCAGGTTTTCCAGGGTCAAGCTTGAAATGCTGTCAATGCAAATTACACCTTTTACAATACTTTGCATTAGGTAAATACCCCCCAAAACACCAAGAGGAAGAGCACTCAATTGGTGCTTTGTAAACAGGGTTTGACATATGGAAGGGGACTACCTTATCTTATTGAGTTGAGTGGATTCATTTACGTTGTCCCAACCTTGGATGACTGCAGTATGATTAAAGGTCCTAGGTCTCTTTAAAACATAGGTCCATTGTCAGCCAGTGGCCCAGAGAGCTCTGAATGGGTAAGTGAAATCCATAGAAAAGGAGGGTCATGTTTCTGACCTCAGACCCTCCGTATGAGGGGGCTTTCTTACCTTGAACAGGAGCTGTGTGCATGTGAATTCCTACTTTCTGCTACCACAAAACCTTTTTGTACAATATTATTGGGAAATTACACACAGACGCAAAGAAAATACTTTTTGTTTGTTCTGCTGAAATAAAGCTTATTCTGCTCCAGTCACATGTGTGAGCTGACCTTGACACTAAGACACTGAAATATCTTAGAAATGATTACCCTCAAATGTTTTAGCAAAATGGGGCACAATTATGGGATGGAGACATTTATATTTTGCATTGAAGGAAAAAATTAGAATGTTTTGTGGTTTACGCTTGTAATTCAGTCATGTAGAATTAGAACTTAACAAATTAATGACTTACTTTTGAAGTACTGGAGGTTTTATAGCTTAGCCTTTCATACAGTTGCTAAACCCCATAAGAGCTAGACTCTCAGTATTTCGAAACATCCAAGAGCACCAGTCAAAACAACACACAAACGCAAATTTTAAAAAAAATTATTTACTCACTGCTCATTGGCCCCTTTTTGTTTCTATCTAGCAACTGACTCCAGGAGAGAACCACGATAGGCTGCGCCGGGTAGACTCCAACAGAAAGTCTAGAAACTTCAACAAGCAGCCCAGCACCGGGGACTACTACAAAGCCTTGGGTAGTGACGTGGTTGACCACCGTGGGATCAGAACCATGGCGCCTAATGAGGAGGTAAGCAGGACCAAGGCTTCTCCCACTCTGATTCAACTATCCTAGTCCATGGTTAGTTGATCGCTTTTAACACACGTGATAGCTGTTTAGGACTGTAGTATGTTCTCTGTACAAGAGGGAAACATTTGTTGGGAGGGGTTATGGGATAGTCCCTCTAACCTTCTTCTTGTTCTGTGACATACACATGACCAGTTCTGTAATAGTCAGATTAGCAGCAAAGTGTTATCAAGCTGTTTATAATTTAATGACTGCCATATACTGCTAAACCAGCTATATATACCAGCTTTATATACCAGCTATATACCAGCTGAGTTGCAGCAGCCTCATTAGCCTGTTATATTACATTATTCATGACAACATAACATTAATAATGTTAGGATATGATTTAAGCCTTGCAAGTTACGTTGTATGCAAGCTTGCAAATTAATAAGTATTTGCTATTTGAATCCGGTCAGAGTTAGGATATACCCAACGAGGTGTAGGGATAGGGATGAATGAATACTAACCAGAGTCCTCTATACTGGATATACCATTGAGTAAACACTGCAAAAAGAAAGAAAAACTGTCATTTATCTACTGTATATGTAGCATTACATCAGTCAACCAATGTATTGGCAAAACATGTCTTAGGAGGTAACACTCCGCCAAACCACACATTCCTATGTTAAACATTAAAAAATAATACAATTATTGACAACAACAACAACAACCACACTGCAATGCTCCCTCTAGACAGGCTCTGGCTGGCTGCGTACTTTTTTTAGCTCAGTGGCTAGCTAGTTAGCAAACGTATCTACACAACATACACAACAATAACAAACTAAATATTATCATATGGAACAGAAAATGTTGTAAATACATAAACAAAGTGCTCAATCAAAACAATAAAAGCCCTGGAAAATCAAAACTGAAGCAACGAGGCAGAGGAAAATGTGTGATCTGCTTTGCTTTGGAGGAAGGAAAAGTTTTAATCTGATGACACAGCGTATACATTGAGGAAATGTAAATGAATAATAAACGTTGTCATGACAGTCTAGACAGACTGATGTGTTATAGACAATTTCCATACCATCTACTGGCTGATTTGGCGAACTTGAACTTTATGAAATGTGAGTCAGTTAACCTCTATCTCCATTAAACATAAAATATACAGTGGCTCTCAAAATTCTTCACCCACTTGGACCTTTCTATATTGTGTTGTGTTACAATACGAAATCAGAATGGATTTAATCAGGAGTTTTTGCCACTTATCAACAAAAAAACATCCATAATGTCTAAGTGAAATATTCTACAAATTTTCTACAAATATTCTACAAATACAAAACAGAAAATTATTGATTGCACAGATATTCACCCCTTTAGTCAATATTTGATAGAGGCACCTTTTACAACCATAAGTCTATTTAGATAAGTCTCTATCAGCTTTGCAGATCTGGACACAGCAATTTTATCCCATTCTTTGCAAAATTGCTCAAGCCACTCCAGGACATTGACCTTTGGTTTTTAATTAAGCCACTGCAGTGGTTTGTGTAAATATTGTTTCTCAAGTGCCAAGTCTCTTACAAACTTCAGCAGGTTCTCTTCCAGGATTTCTCTTTACTTTGTTGCATCCAATTTGCCCTTTATTTTCACAAGCTTTCCCGGCTCTGCTGCTGAGAAGCATCCCGATTGCATGAAGCTGCCACCACCATGCTTCACACTAGGGATGTTGTTCTCAGGATAATGTGCGGTTTTAAGATTGCGCCAAACACAACGCTTCGAGTTAAGGCCAAAAAGCTCTATTTTGGTCTCATCAGACCATATAATCTTCCACGGTTTCAGAGTCTCCCACATGTAGTCTGTCAAACTCTTGCAGAGATTTGATGTGAGCTGTTTTCAAAAATGGCTTTCTGTTTGTCACTCTCCCATAAAAGCCACTTTTGTGAAGAACCCGGACTATTGTTGCAGTATGCACAGTGTCACCCAGCTCAGCCCTGGAAGAATGTAACACCTTTAGAGTTGCCATAGGCCTCCTGGTGGCCTACTTGACTAGTTCTTGACAAGTTCCAAAAATGTACTTTACTCAATTATACAACATATACTTACCTGGTAAAATAATGTTAAAAAACCCAGGCTTGGAACAATTTTCAGCAACAACCTGGGACTAACTGGGTTTCGCTGTCTTACTCAGGCACAGAATTACATACTTTTCACTGACTCAACTCAAGTATTCAATCAAGCAACCTTTCGTCACTGGTCAGATGCTCTAACCATCTCTCCAAACCAAATTCCTGTTAGCTTAACAGTTGTTTCAATGTCAGTCTGAATCAGAAAATACACAAGTGTTTTAAATGAAAAATATTTATTATTTATATATATATATATATATATATATATATATATATATGTGTGTGTGTGTGTATTTTTGTAGCATGTTTGCTTCAAGTAGACAGCTAACAAAATGAGTGGGAAGGGTTGAAATGGGAATTGAACCCTGGTCATTGGCTTTTTTGTATGTGGGCCTAGACCAGCTGATCATTGACCCTACCCGTGTGACTTTTTATTTCACAAAATCATTTTACGTATGTAAAAAAGAAACAACAAGCTAAGATTTCCAGCAACACACATCATGGGTTCTTGCACGCTCAGTCAGACCAACCAATCCTAATTAAATCCTAAATCCCCTAGGGAACGGCCCCATAATCTCTTGGGTATTGACAGTTTGGTGTTGAAGGCTGCTATCGGGTGTAATCTACACTGAGCCAATTAGGGTCTCCACGGGGTGTTCTAACTCCCCTACCCATCCCAGAGGGCTGGACAGATGGCGCCCATGTCACCCGGCTAATCGACACTGTCAGCAAGGGCCTGGCACGTGCCGTCGCGGTACCCCCATGGGACCCCCGTCTGGATGTCCCCACCTCCCTCGTTTTATGGGAATAAAGGCATAATGACAGGCACGCGCCTAAAAGGAGGAGGAGCGAGAGGGTTAAATGTCACGGCCCATTAACTCCATAACGGCTGTGTTGGAGAGAATCAAGCTGTGGTGGGGGCTATCACTCACGGCAACAGATGGCCCGCCCACCGCACATCCCAGAAGGACCACAGATTATTGACTCTATTATTGTTCCCCCAGGGTATCATGTATTTATATGCATTGATTTAAAGTGTGTAATTGGGCCGTCATTATAGAGTCAACTGTGCTACGTCTGTCACAATGCCACGCCCCCTCCTCCCATGGGTATCATGGTTAGTTCCCAGCACTGCTAGGCTGTCATGGGCCGTGTCTTTCTGTGGAGACAGAGGTGATAGCTCTTACCATTTATTAGAACTTCCTCTGAGCTGTCAGGGAATGATATGATAGAAAGATGGCGTTGAGAGATTTTTACTTTTTCAGCTGCATATATTATTATTACAATGTTCATTTCAAGGGAATTATTTGCTGGATATTGTAACAGTACACCATTCAGTGAGCAAATTTAATAACATTTGGATTTGATCAAGTGTCATCTGTGCAAATCACTGTCAAAATAAGATCCTTCAATATGGAAGGCATCTTATGTCCCACAAGTTATGTGTTTTGACTAGTGGGATATAAGCTAACCATTTTGGATGTATTTTTTTGTGATCCAATTAGGGTTCTGTGTTATTGGAGGAGCCAGCCGACAGCCCCGCCCCTAGCCCAGAGAATGGAACCACAGAGGAGTTGCCCCACCCTCCACCTCTTCCTCCTCCCCCACCCCCCCTCCCCATCAGCAACCCCATCCCAGCACCACCTCCTCCCCCTCCGCTTCCATCAGAAATGGCCACCTACCAGTACAGTCCCTCCTCAAGCACCAACCAGCGACGACCGTCCTCCTCTTCAGGAAGTGGGTGCCCATTACTTCGACCTTTTTGCCTTTTCAAGTTTTTTTCCTTGTTTAGATCTCCTTGCTATCTCTTCTCTATTTCCGTTCACCTTTTCTTTGTCCTTTGTCCTCTCTTCTGTACCTTTATGACTGTAGTGCATTCTGAACGTTTCCTTCATGTTATGTTTTCGTTCTGTTTTCTTTGTTGCTGCCATTGCGTTTCACAAACGGCTAAACTTTTGCCAAGTGACAATATACCACGTTCAATAAAGATTCTCTTCACTTGGTGAAAATGCAATATTTCCTGGAAAGCTGAGTGGAGGCAGAGTGCAGTAGTTCTCAGAAAGTACAGTTGGGACAGGCGTAAATGGCATGGGGCCTTACCATCCCAAAGAACTGATTACAAATGCATGCCTTTACTCAGGGCTACTGTTACCTTGATAGCGGGTTTAGTGTTCAGCCATTTCCTTAATTGCTTTGCCTATTTCTGCCTTGCCTGACCAACACTAGTTTATCATTGCTCTATTGGCTCCCTTTTGTCTAGTTTAAGGTGGTTATATTCTATGCGGTGGGGGCATTGAAATTTGAAGGCATTTTTCATCAGATGGATGTCTAAGCACTAGAACTTTTTTACAAGCATTTTAATTATGGAAGTCCAATGTTGCTGGTTTAGAACTTTTCCCAGGTCTAAAGGCAGTCAATTACTCTACTTAATGAGCATAGAGCCTGGATATTATTTTTCTCAATGTTTTATCATATTTGATTTGTCCTTCTGAACTTGAAACTCATCTGTCTTCTACTGTATTCTTCTACTAACACTTTTCTTTCTGCTTCTACTGTGTCCGTGGTCCTCTGTTCTCTCCTGTCTTTCCCTTTGGAATCCCTGCTGTCTGTCTGCATTTGTCTACCCTTTCTCTCCTACTCTTATCTCTCTCTCCCCTGCTGCCTGTCCAAGGCGGGGCTTTTCTGTCCCCCTCTCCTCAGCCGGAAGGCAGGCCACTAAGGGTGATGAAGAGTAAGTACTGGAAGCTTCCATTCAATATCTTTATTTATCCCCAAATAGGTAATTAGGAAAGAGGAGTTTCAGAAGACTTCTCCTTCAACCCATACAAAGCTGTTGCCTTTATTTACTTCCTCTGCCATGAGGCCAGCTTGTCGACTCAGTTGACTGTGCAGATGACTACAAAACAGTGTGCATCCACGTTTGTTGATACATGTAATAACTAGATTGTAAAGGGCTTATAAGTGACGTATTCACCAGACAAGTAAGAATAGATGGGTGTGAAATAAAGCGCACAGTTTATTCAAATTAGGTGTTTTTTAGAGCATCGTAGAAATATTTACCTCTAATGCACAGCAGGTCTGTCCAACTCTCTTCCTGTTGAGCTACAGTCTAGTAGGTTTTTAATTCCTACTCTAATCTGGCACACCTGATTTTAACAATTAGATGAATGAAAACTAAATTATGTTAGTCACACCTAGGGTTGGAGAGAATATAGCAGCTTTCCAGGAACAGGATTGGATGGCCATGTTGTACAGTACAGAGAAGAACATGGCAGAAAACAACCTTAAAGCTGGTGCCATGGGGGACCCCACTGCTGTCTGACTGCTGTCCTTTGCTGTTTCATTTGGGCACCATTTCAGGCCCGTTGTTTTCCTATTAACCTTCTGTTGCTGACTGCTATTTACTGTCAGGCGCTGTTCCACCTCTTTACTGCCTCTCTGACAAATGTCTTATGTCCACACCCTCAGCCTGAACACAACAATGCACACACACACACCAGTCCACACCCATCATTTTTGCCTCTAGAGAGAATAAAACACAAAACTGAATTTAAACGCTAAGATAATGCATAGCAATGAAGATTTGCCAAACAAAATGGACAAAGGTAGGACCTAATAACACCTGTTGTCAGGGGTCTGTATTTTATTAATATTTTCTGTGTGGTCTGTTAGGATTTACGTTATTGGTAGTTAATCTGTCAAATTGACTCGGTGAATGGGACCTTTTGTTCAAGAGCTGAAAGGTGTCTGCTTTTTTATCTCACCTTATGTCAGTGGACTGGGTGTGTGTTTGTGATCAGACTGCTCATCAGGCTAGGCTGCTCATTAGTTTGTCTGACTGAGATTTCACTCTCTCTCCCCTCTAATCTACCAACCAAGCAACCATGAGCAAGGATGAGGAGACAGGGCGGGGGAAACGGGAGTGGGGTGGTTGGATCTTAAATCCAGGCCCAGTTTGGCAAGCCGCTCGCCGTCACTGGCAATTACCACTGATTCCATTAGATTTCCCCTCAACTGCAATGGGTCCTTCATAGACGACTCTTCTGTGTTCTCCAGGCAGAGCGGGAGAAGTGGGGAGTGAGAGAGTGCGGGAGGGTAGCGGAGGGGGAGTAAGAAGGGGGGGTGACGGTGTAAAGCTTTTCCCTGGTCACTCCATCCGACAGCCTGCTGCCATTGCCTCGCTGCGAGTAAGGTGTTAGCCTTCCTGTCTGGCAGGAATGAATGATTGATAGTGAACGGGATCATCAAGTTCAGACGACTGTCATATATTAAACAGGTGATGAATCTAACTTACCATTGTTTTATTCGTTTGTAGTGAGCTTTTTACTTTCTGTCATTTTGATGTAAAGGATAAGGAAAGATGCCTGTCATGATTTGGTTCATTTTATTCAACGTTACAGTTAGTTTGAGCTGTTGATTGTGTCAGTAGAATGAGCCATTGAACGGGGGAATTCATTGTGCGAGCGTTAACTCATGTTAAATTGAACATGTGTTATTTTTATTTCTTATTAGATCAAAATTTAGTTATTTGGTTTATGCTTCATTTCTTTACACTGACCCAAGTTCCTTTCTCTCCACTGTTCTAACCCTCCTACAATAGTACAAACAAAGTGCTTTTGTTCCTCTGAACAATAAATTGTTCAGAGGAACAATTAATGGCAGACCAGATTTTAGGGCAAGTAGATTAGGGCTCGTGGCAGCTTTAGGTTTTAAATAAGATTCAATGTTAAGTCTGAAACAAGATATTGTTTTGTTTTACACACTGTTATTACACAGTTATGACCAGTTTGCCGGAGCATCCATTATCTATGCATCTTCATTGTTCTCGTTCACTCATCTGAAGTTATTTGCCGGCCCTTTCTCTCTGTCGACTGGGTCAATCTGTGGATCTTTTTGGTGGATCTAGAGGGGTGCAAAGTCTTGTTTCTTTCCCTCTGAGCTGCAGTCACAGATTATTAGCAGATTTCCCTAAATATATCATCTGGTGCACATGACCCCTCTGGCCAAAATTGTTTAGGATTAGTTTACAAATCTGATGATTATTGAAGAATGTAGGAAAGCAGAGCGCAGATGGAAAAAAATCTGTTCTTCAAGTACATTATGGTATTATGAAGGAGTTATTGTTATACTGTAATATTTTTAAGGATGCAAGAACACAATATTTTTCAGAACTTATTTTTGCCCATCAAGATAAACCTAGAATTATATTTAAGACTGTCGATCAGCTGGTAAATCCAGCCCCTCCGTGTGCCCCAGCTGAAAGTGATGCTGATTGTAAAATGTTTTTATCTTATTTTACGGATAACGAGGAGTTAATTAGAGCCTCTATTATCCCCAGTGCAACTAACTCTGATGACCCTCATCTGCAACAAGATGGTTTGAACCAGTTTTATCCCATTACCTTGTCTGAACTGTTGGAAATAGTATCACATATGAGAGGGTCTTGCAGCCCTCAATGTAATACCAACAAAGTTTTACTAAAAGTAACGGTATCTGTTGGTCCCTGCTTGCTTCCTGTTTTTTACAGTGTCCCCGATTAAGGTAAAACTGCCAGTGTAAATCCACTGCTAAAAAAACTGGTTTGGATCCCTCCCTCCCTCAAAACTATAGATCAATTTCCAAGTTACCTTTTATTTCAGAAATTTTAGAAAAAAACATATCTAACCAATTTCTCCATGCACTGGAAAATAACATTTTTGATACATTTCTGTCGGGTTTCCTGGAGCATTACAGCACTGAGACTGCTCTGCTCAAGGTCACTAATGACCTTTTAATGACTGCCGATGATGTCATGTCCTCAGTCCTTGTACTCCTGGACCTTCGCTTTGACACAATTGACCACAACATCCTGGTAGGCAGGCTGGGGCACTGGGTGGGGTTATCTGGTACAGCAGTAGAATGGTTTTCATCATATCTGTCGAATAGGTTCTGGGTCTCTATGAACAACTATGTCTCTAGATTTTCCACTGTTAAGTATGGTGTGCCTCAGGGGTCGGTTTTGGGACCAATTTTATTTTCTCTATACATGCTTTCCCTTGGGCACATCATTCATGTTGTCTCTTTTCATTTGTATGCCGATGATACGCAGATGTACCTGCCCGTTAGTGCCACAGACCCCGGAATGCTAAATTCTCTTAACAACTGCCTATGTGATGTCAAAAACTGGATGTCAAAAAATTTCCTTCAGCTGAACTCAAACAAAACAGAAATCCTTGTCATTGGATCCCAGCAAATGGCAAAACAAATTTTGCCTCTTTTAAATCACTTCTTAAAACATATTTTTATCAGAAAGCCTTTCCTGATTTTACTTGAGTTTTGTTTTTCTTGAAATGCTAATATGTAGCACTTTGTAACTTGATTTTGAAAAGTGCTCTATCAATAAAGATAATAATAATAATAATTATTATTATTACAATTGAAGATGAAACAAATAGAAACCCGACAGTGGAGTTTGTATTATGGAGCTGTTAGCAGGGTGTAATTTACCCCAAAGAGGCGCAAGGCAGGCAGTCCAAAAAAGACACAGGAAAACACCATGAAAAGACTGCTCTCTGCATTCATCTCCCCTTTTGTGTTTCACACAGGCCTGCCTCAGGTCAGTATTGTGTTGAACCGAAGAACAGATGAAATATTCAACAGGCGGGTTTATGCCAGTGCCCAGTGTCACTCTCCACCCATGCTCTTTCTCTCTCTCTTATCCTCTCACTTCTCTTTCCCCTCGCTCTCTTCCTCTGTCTCACTTTTCCCTCTGTTCTTTTGTCCTCCTCAGGCAACAAATCCTTCAACATGATGTCCCCCACTGGAGACAATTCAGAGCTACTGGCCGAAATAAAAGCCGGGAAGAACCTGAAGCCCACACCACACAGTAAAGGCTACACCACCGTCTTCTCCAACAGCGGCCCAGCAGGCAACAGCGTAGGTGGCTTCAACATCCCCACATTATGTATGAACTATATAGCTATTGAAGCAGACACTTAATCAACAGTCCACAGGGATTTAGGATTTGTATAATCTGTATGAGTCCATGATACCAACTAATGTAACATTTTCATTGAGTCATGGTTTGGTATTGCTGGGAAACAAAGGGAAAATGTGACCTAAGTGCAAGTCAGTGGTTCACGTTATAAGTACTTATTCAAGGTAAACTGGTTCTGTTACAAGCTACTGTGTGTTTGAACCAACTTAGCCATGTAGTATGTCTGTTTTGGTTGGTGATATAGATAAACACTGTTAATCAGTTGTGTTGGTGCAGATACCATAGTAACAACATCCTATAATTTGGTCTGTTGTTGCTGAACATACATTTTTTTTCAAACAGTGACATTTCACTGTATTTGCCAGACCCAGTCGAACAGTGGGACACAGCTCATTTCGACATCATCCATTACTTATCTTCTTACTAACAACCAAGGGTATCCATGAAAGAGGAAGGAGCGTGTTCTACCCTAAGAATCAGCTTAAATACAGTCTGCAACTTTATTTCTTTATTTTTTGTAGTCCACTGTTCATCAGCTGTTTAGTTTTGTGTGTGCCAACTGAGCCAAAACACAGACATATTACCAAAGATATGGTTGTGTGAATCGCGTCTCTCCTCTTACAGACAGTAGTGGAAGTAGTCACCCTTGAGTATCACGAGACTAACTGTGTGTAGAACAAAGAATCATTGTAGGTTGAGTGATACGGTGATGTCATTATAACCAGGCTATACAGCTAAGACTGGAGGTAATCGCAGTCAGTGACCCCAAAGCTTCCCCGTTTGACACTTTGTTCAATTCTGAAGGCTGCTGAAGCTGGCAAACATTTGGATTTATAATCCCATCTTGGAAATGATCCATTCATCGCCTCCTGTGGCGACGTGTTTTATGTTGCTGTACGTTGTAATGTCGGTCAGTGGCTTCCGACAAACAGATTGTGTTTTGGAACTAAGTGTTGTTCAGCATCAGAAGGATCCCAGATTGAGTGCACACAGCCCATAAAACCTATTTGAAGTGACTAGACACTGAAACGTGATTCCCACTTGTGTTCCACACGATGAACATACACTGTGTGTCCTGGACAGCGTGACCATTGTCCCTCTGAGACTAACCGGAGACAGTGACCGCAGACATTTGCACATATCACAATATGACCATTTAACACAAATAGTGAGTCACTGATGGCTGAACAAACATGTCACTGGACGCGGGCTTTTAATGCTATTGACTATGCACTCTGTTACTGTGGTAAAGAAGTGAGGAGGGCCAACTTGGTGTCCTGTCTCGGGCCATTGTTCTCCTCCTGGTGACAGAGCTGGCCTCTACCGCCATGCTTAGTTGCCTAACACTTAGTCAGCCCAAAGCATCCACTCAGCAAAGTAAATGAATTCAGTACTATCAGTGCTCTGTGTGGTCGTCACCTTGTCTTCCTGCTGAGTGGACAGGCTGACTTTTTTTTTTTAAAGGCTGTTTTTCGGGGGTTCGGGATATTTCTACTTCATTTAGACAGAGGTGTAGACAGACAGGTGGGAGATCAGTAGGAAGGGATGAGGCTGAGATTGAACCCTCATTTCAACAACATGCATAAATATATTTTGGTAATGTTAACCCTAATGAAAAATAAAGCATTTGCACTCGAAGTTTTAACAGCCCTCTCTCTGCCACCCCCCAGGGAGAGAGCCCCACGTCCCCGCCTCAGACACGCACAGCCAGTCCACCATCAGCCAAGCCCAATGAAACCTCGCCCCCGGCTGCCAGAGCCACTACGCCGCCCGCCACTCCCAGCCCAGTGGGCACTCCCCGGACACTCTCCACCTCCCAGAGCAGCGAGCAGCTCCTCAACGGTAATGGCAGCGGAGCTGCGTCGGCATCAAGCCTGGTGGGCCAGACCCGGAAGGGTAGCCTAGCGGACGCCGAGGTTCTGGTGCCCACACACGATGAACAGGGCCGGGCCATCCCGGAGTGGAAGAGGCAGGTGATGGTGCGCAAGCTCCAGGTCAAGATGCAGGAGGAGGAGGAACACAAGCGCAAGGTAAGCATGAAGGACGAGGGTGTGAGAGAGAGATTGGAGGGTTATGACACAGATTCATAGTTTCAGCTTTCCTTTACGTGCTGCTCTTACGGAATTAGGGTTGGGTGAAAACCATGGTCGTAAGTGGTTGGAATGATTTGAAAGCACAATGAGGATGGCTGAAATGTGGGTTGGTGTGTGATTGTTGTGGCTTTGTTGTGTTAATGCATGCTCAAATCTTTGCAGTGTCTTTTAATTCAGTTTTTGTTATTATTGTTACTGTTGTTGATCACAGAGGATAATGGGAAAGAAAGAATCCAATCTGACATAATTTAGATTGAAACAGCTTATCAGTGTTCTCACGCTACAGTAGCCTCTTAAACTGAACCTGATATGGCCATTACTACTTCTTAAAATATAGTATGGGTTGAGATACAGTAGATATGTAGATATGCTAGTGGATTATTTTCCTTAAAGGGGGCTGTTTGGTCAGAACTTTGTAGTTGTATTGCTCTTTAGGTTTTATGGTGTTGCAGTATCTGATGTTTTTTTTAGAAAATATATCTGATTGTTGATCTTAGAATTGGCAGGTTGTAGTCAAGTTGTTGTCAGATGATTATTAGTTGGGTTTAAAGATGTATACAAGCAGCCTTCTTGCATTAATTATTTAAAATGCTATCATCCATGTTTTGTCATTAGGTTGGACAATAATCTTTTTCAGAAGTTATTCTTAAAGTCCTTGCTACTAGCATGTGTTCCCTTAGTATCTGATATTATTACCTATAAAATATAAAATGTTGACAGTGGCATCAGATTTATCATCATATTGTACCAGTGACAGTTCTGTCTTGAAAAATAAAAACACGAATAATTAATTGGCAGGTTACAGCTGTCCCTAAAGCAGTTTGAAAGCTTCTTTGCTATTGTCCTTTTTTAGTGGCTGTTGATAATAGGCCTATTAGACAAAAAAAATATTAATAAAAAATGATCAATACAGAGGTATTCAACCCAGGCCCTTGAAGTCAGTTTCACTCAAATGTTTCATTGCAAACCCCCTACTCAAGGACACATTTAAACCTGTGACACCAGGTGGGTGCAATTAATGATGAGGTAGAACAGAAAACCAGCAGGGTAAGAGTTGAATATACTTGTATTAGATATATTGTAAACGTATCTGTATCAGATTGTTTTTGTAGTATTAAGATTAAATATAACTTCATATACATTACTGTCAGTACCTGTTCCATCCAAGTGGATTTATTTATTTTCAAATGGAGAACCCATACATTGGATGTTGATGTATCACTGAATCCAAACTGATTGTAGCCCTTCTGTTGAGGCTAAACACAATGTGCATCATGCCAAGGTGTATTGAGGTCATGGGTCCTGACAAATGCATGTATTTTTATTTTTTTGACTTGACTTTTTTGCTAAACCCAGGCCCTGCAGAGTGTGGTGGAGTTAATACTTACCGGCTACGGTGCCCATTCCAGTACTAGCCCGTTTAAAAGCCTGAAATACAGTAGGATTTGTCTGATGGCTTAACATTGTGGCTAGCGCTTGGAGATGGAGCAGTGCAGCTCTAAGTTGTTACATGCTGATTCAGTGGTGTGATGGGAGGCTTATTCACACTACAGCCCAAGGTCCAGCCGTACACATCACTTCATCTACTTCATTGAGGATGATATGGTGGGTTTCTTTCTAACTTTTTTTTACAAAAGATAAATCTACATTTAACTTGAATAGGAGTCTATAAAACGACTTCATATTAAATACTAACAAGCAAAATCAGAGTTGGCTTAATTTGTCCCAATGATCAAAACAGAAAAGGGTATTTTTTTAAATACAGTATAAATCTGGAACATTTCAATTGAAGGTCTGCTTGTAAAATGCTTGTAACTATTAATTACATAGATTTTTAAACTTTTAAATTATTTATATGCAGTATCTATACACCCCTTTAACAGGTTAGCCTATGTCTTATTGGTTTTTTTTTGAAAATTGCTTAAGCTCAGTACATTTGTCTGGAAATCATTGATTTGTAGCAATATTTAAACCTTGTCTCAGATTTTTTCATAGTATGGTATGGTTAAAGGGAATACCCTTAATTTTCTCGTACTTTATGGATGTTACCTTAATTTCAGCCACAGTGCATTAAGGCCCACTCTCCCCTCTACTCGCACAAGTTTCACTTTCCCTTTTGGTCAACCAGCTTACAAAAGCTGTAAAACCAATAGTTTGTCAATTTCTTAAATAAAACAGCAATTCATAGGGCACAAGGATTCTCAAAACTATTCAGTGCTTGTTTTCTAACTTGAACAGAAATTTAGCGAACTGTTTCAAGTCTTAGCAACCAGGAAATGACTGAGGTAATTTGCTTGCCCATCGGTGGACCTTGTTGATCAATAGAAATTCTGCATCATAAGTTTGGTTTTGTATGCACCCAAAATTGTATATTTTCACCATTACTGCAGATGTATTATGCACATTTTCTTATATCACGATGCAAATATTCTATATAATGCCCCTTGTCGTCAGGGTGGGGACTACTATTCAGGAAAACCCAACCATTCTTTGAAACCCATTCAGAGTTTATAGCAAAAAAATCTATGCAATTTTCCAACATAAAAAAGTAACTGTTTCCAATTTAGTCTGAGGCATCTTTTTTTTTGTTCAGTTTTTCCCCAGAATTTTGTGATATCCAATTCATGGTTAAGGTCTTGCTAAATCACAGCAACTCACAGTGGACTTGGTACAGTCAATTTCAAGATTAGTTTTCTGAAGCACATCGATTGCCATTCTGGTTCACACTGCTCTCTCAACAAGGAAGTCTATGCCAGAATCCTTATACGTTAGATGGAACTCACTTTCACCTCAATTCAGCTCAGAGGTGCCCAAGCAGCCATAAGAAGGTGCTAGAGCCCAGGGAAGCAAGTCAACCATATTCCATTACTAACCCCCCAAACCCAGATGGTGCCGGCCAGTTGCACCACTGCGCTATTCAGGTGTCCCGTCCTACATCCTATACACCCACGGGTGACAAGCAGGGGCGGCGCTAGGGGGTGGCTTGCGGTTGCTCAAGCAACCCCAAGAATTGGCAAAGCAACCCCATAGCAACCCCTAGAAAATATAACCATTATTTTTGTTTTTCCTTTTTATTGGCATTTTTCCTCTTTGCCATTTGCAGTAAAATATCGTGAAGCAACTGCTTAGAATAAGCGAGTAACTAGACACCCCTATAGTTTTGTTAAGCAGCCCCATAGCAACCACTGTCAAAAAGTCCTGGCGCCGCCCCTGGTGAAAAGCATACCTATAACAGGATGTTCCACCACAATACCTCAACAGTTTCACATTCAATGGCCTATATGGCAAAATAAAATGAAGGAAGCCTGTGTTAAAAAAAAGAATCTGCTACAAATGATCCATTTGATTTTCAACAAAGCCGTTAAGTAATACTGAAAAGATACGAAAGGTAAAAAGTTATAGGAAAATCCACATCATTCTACTGAAATCCTCTCTGGGATAATTATATTTTTCTGTGAGACAATTGCACACATTTATATGCATGTCAAAAACACACTACAATGGCTTTCCTGTAGGTGTAGAGCCTTCTGGAGCGGTCACGTCTTCCATCATGACAACTATTTGCAAAGCTTAAGTGATTTTGAGAAAAACAATGGACATACTTTTTCCCTAAGAGTTGTGTAAAGTTGTTACATTTTATTCAACAGTATTTCCAGCTGTAATGGCTCCCAAAGAAGCCTTCCACCCTTCTACCAAGTATTGACTCTGGAGTGGAAACATACATGATCCAGACATCTTCATCTTCTTTGTTTTATGAATTTATAATATTTGCACTTCGAAAAAATGAAGTACGTTGAGTATGTGTTGGAAAGGGACAATCTGAAATTTCTGCATAGATTCCTACACCTATAAATTAATTATATGAATCCATTGATTATTGAATAATAATACAAAACCAGCTGATAAAATAGTTAATAATTTATCTTTTGTATCAGCTGGTTTTACTCCAATATTTATAAAGAAATTAAACTTCAACACCTCAGCTTCAAAATGGCTGTAATTATAAATTCAGTATAATTGGTCATTCTTCAACTCTCTCTAGTATCTAAGCCCAATCCCTAAGCTTTTTACCAAAACTTTGGCCAGTAGGATTTGTTACTGTTTCAAATGCTGATTCCCGTTTTTAGAAAAAATAGAATAAAAAATTGTGTAGACTCTGCTAGGTGTGTATACTTTCAATGTCCACTGTATATAAATGTGGTTACAAGACATTAACAATTTATTTTTAAGTATTTACAATCATTTAATTAATAGCTAAACTATAATGACTTACAAGCAGTTTAAAAGCAGACTTTCAAGTAAAGTGATCCGTATATCCAAACATTTAGCCAGGGGTTTGGCCTGGTGATTTTCTCACCCTGCTTTCTTAAAGGGGAAGGCTGTGCCCTGACTTTGCTAATCTAGGAAGCTTGTTCTGAGGCAGTGCCATTGCACCACTAAATCCATGTAATTTCTGTGTGATGAGCAAGTATGCACGTGTGGTGTGTTTAAAGTACACCAGGAAGTGTCTGCTGAAGGAACCTGCCCCTTCCCTCTTTTCTGTTATTCTTTGCTGTCCCTTAACCTCTGATCTAGTTTGCGGCCAGTGGACACTACCAGCCTCAGGAGTGGCACTACTCTCATGTCCACAATGCCATCCTGGGCCCCTTCGGAGAGTTGATGACGGAGGACGACCTCATTCGCATCGAGAAGCAAATAGAAAACCTGCAGGTTATGCACAAAGTGACAGAGGTAGAGAAGGAGCTGGAAGAGCTGGAACGAGAGCTTCAGCAACTACTTCCTGTGTCTGCTGCTCTCAACCAGGAGCACTTCTCTGTCAACCCCAAGCAAGTCCACGGGCAAGCAGAAGATCTACCAGCCTGGTGCAGTAAAATCTCAACACTGCTCAAAAGCATGGCTATTCTTTTGGCCACCTTAGGAGGCAAAACAATAGACATCTTGGATTTGATATCTCCTGGATATGCTGAGGAAGAAGTGGGTAATAGTAGGATGGGTCAAATGACCCCAGCGGGATCTGTTGTCACAGGGGTTATTGGACGATCCCAGTCGTTCTCCACCAGGGAGGAGGTGGAGAAAGAAATCAAGCAGTGTGGTGTCTCTGTGAAGAACCTAAAGGCCAACTATGAGATTCAGAGCCAGTTCCAGTTTGCCAATGAAAAAAGTAACCGTGTATACAGGCGCAAGAGGTCCCTCCCATTGGTGAGTGAGTCCAGTTATCGCCCAGAACCCATTCAGGAGGACGAAGTACCATATTCCCCTGCAGAGGCTCTCTGTTCCCCTAACAATGGAGTACTTCCTCCAGTTCAGGAATCACTGCCTCTGGTGGAGGAACCACTAATCACACCATCTCACGCCGCTCTTACATACGATTCTTCCGAAATGATCCCTCAGTCAAATCAGTTCAACCAAGCTCTGTCGACTGACCCTATTCTGAACCACGAGCAGCAGACCCGGAGCCTGGAGGTGCAGACAGACATGAGTTATGTCCAGGAGTGCATCGAGATGAGGAAGGAGCGAATTGTCTTCCTTTTCCTGGAACACTGGAGAAAGTACACCCTCTCAGAGTCCTACAGGCCAAAGTATACAGGCAGACAAGAAAGTCTAGTTGTGGGTGTGGATGACTATAACCAGTTCACCACAGAGATGGCTGAAGACGTACAGAGTGAAGATGACAAAACACTCCTATTCATGAAATCGAGACAAGTGGTGGGGAACCTGATTGGCCACTGGAGGGCCATCATGAGCCAGGTGCCCACACGCCAAATCCGCCGACTTAGTCGAACCAAGATGATCTACTGGCCGGAGCACTTCCTGCCGCACATTAATGGAGCACCGGTCAGCTACGAGACCCTGACCCTGGACCTTTTTATGCTGGGCTACTTCCAACTCCTAGAAATGAGCATGTCGCGGAGCGAGCGCAAGTTTCGTCACCTGCTGTGCTACGAGATGTTTGACCGCCTCGGCAGTTTCAGCTGGGAGCTGATTCGCCAGTTCCATCGCGAGGTCATGGAAGAGATTGAGCGAGGAAAGCGGGACTGGGCAGACAGTTTTGAAGACATTAAGCGCAAATACTTTGGTGACTCTATGGACGGGGGAGGAATGATGACTGCTTCACTACTTTCAATTGCTCCTGATGTGCTGGAAGTGGCAATCCAGGAGCCATTGCCTGTCTCAGAACCAAACCCTTATTTGCCTTCTGTTCCTGCACAGGATAGTGTTGAGCCTACTGCTCAAGAAACCATTAACCATGCAGTGAAGGACACAGTGACTTCCACAAATGGGCCTGTGCAGGATCCTGTGAAACCTGAAAGGGTAACACAGGAGAGTGTTCCCAAAGACACAGGTCATACCTCTGTACATGACCCAATGCAGAAAACTGGCCAGGAAGCTGTTCGGGAAGCTTTGCACGAATCAGACGTCCAGATTGTGGAAGCAGAAACCACAAGACAGAGTGTAGGGCAGGGTGTGGCGCAGGATATTGCACTTGCTCCAGTTCAAGTTGCCATAGTCACACCCGTATATGAACCTCCACAAAGGGAATTGCCCAGTGAGGATTCAATCAAACTGATCTACGAATTGAAAGAGTTTAGCAATGAGGAGATCTGCAGATACATTGAGCGCAGTTTTGCTTTTTGGAAGGAAAAGGAAGCTGAACTATTTGATATTTGACAGAGATATGTGAAAAACACTTTACACAAAACTGTTAAGCTAAACATGCTTGGATTAAAAAGCCATGAGGGTTAGTGTCAAGGAAACTAACTTCTTCTGTGGAGTAAGTATGCCCAGAAGACAAAGCTTATCTGGGTTTTAGCATTGAAGCCTCAGGTAACCCAAGAACAGTTACATGGTTACATTAAAATCCAGCTTCTGAAAGAATAGACGGATGTCATAGCAATTTATTTGTACATTTGTACATCATTCAGAAGAGGGAATCCTCAAAATGTGCTTCCAGAAATTCTTTATGTTCTAAACTGTCTTCAGAACAAACATTTTGTTAATCTGTTATTCATATGGTTTGGGTTAGACTTGAGGATGTCATGAGGTGGTGGTCTCCAGTACCAGAGTTACGCGCATAATAACGCGATGTCTGCTATTTAGCTGTTGGCGCATACATAGTGCTTTCCATTTCACTCCTATGAATTCACCTTTAGCTTATGAATGGCTTGACTCCTTAAATTTGACTTATGACTGTCAGGGAAACAGTGTTCTATTTAAGTGTGAAGGCTGAGGCACTCACTTCAGCCTATCAAGCTGGGTATATCAGCCAGTCTTCAGTGCATCTGGACTCATTTGCAGCCCAAGATGGTCAAGACTGACCCTGGACAAAATTGGCATGTTGGTGTTCCTCTCAAAATTGCTTTGTGTTTTGTACTTGTATTGATGTTGTACTGAAATAGGGATTGAGAATCGTGTCATTTGAATCAAATCAAAGTAAAATTCTGGTATTGTGATGTACTTTAGAGTCTTCAAATAACCAGATCTGAGTCATATATGCTAGAACATGCTGATTGGTTAATGAGCTCCCAGGAAAGTACATCTCCATTGTTGGGTTTAAGTGCTTAGGGTTACACAATGGCTCACATGCTATCTTTTTTCCCACATCTGCACCTTTATTGGGGTATATTCAATATATACCTTTTACTGCAGATTAGGAGCTGATTGATAGCATTAAATTATGCTTTTGCCACTCTATTTTAAAACACTTTCACAAGCCTACATTTATTCACATTAGTAAATCTGAAAATCTTCAGATTGTTGATAATGCTTATGGTAAAATAAGAATATATGGTCATTAAAGTTTTATATTTGATTGCTTGCAGTTTATACTTTTTAATGATTTATATTATTTGAACTTCTTTGCATTTTGTTGTGTGTGGTTCTGGCTATTGAATTTGATTTCTTACTTAAATTGTTGTTAGCAATAAAGTTTCAGTAATTAAGTTTTAGCTTGATTTGATTGACAAATTGATGACCTTGACAAAAAGCGAACACTTCAGTGAATTATTCACTGGGATGTTCCAGATTTAAATGTATGGAGTGGATCTTTTTAAATGACAAGTTATCATGTATTTTATACCCAGGCCTCATCTGATAAATGTGTAGCAACCTCCTTCCTGAACCTCTCCCACATGTTGACCACTATGCAATGTACGTGGTGTGTGTCATTAATCAACAGTCTAATCAACAGTCTAATGTCTTTGGCCAAATGTTAACACCTGCTTTTTATAATCCCCTATAGAGGTGGTTCATGATTGGATCTCTGCTGTCTAGTCTTAGTTATGACAGAAAGCTATGACACAATTTAACATTTTCTCTTCCTGCGTCTTATGCTCGTTACTACCGACCCCCCCCCCCCCCCCCCCCCCCCCCCC
>JACXGI010003486.1:46750-62105 GCA_016801175.1 Esox masquinongy | reverse complement strand
TTAGCTGATTAGAGTGTGGCACCAGGTGTCTTCAATATTGAACCTTTTCACAATATTCAAATTTTCTGAGATACTGAATTTGGGGTTTTCATTGGTTGTCAGTTATAATCATCAAAATTAAAAGAAATAAACACTTGAAATATATCAGTCTGTGTGGAATGAATGTATACATTATACAAGTTTCACTTTTTGAATGGAATTACTGAAATAAATCAACTTTTTGATGATATTCTAATTTTATGACCAGCACCTGTACTTTGTACAAATGTTCTAATGAAATAGTGTTCAATGTGTGTAGTTTGTTTCTATTCAAAGCTATTAAATTTTCTTCCAGCAGCTGTTCTGCAGACAATGCTTCCAGTGCAGGGATGGCCAGCTGCACTTTACAAAAAAGTATTTGCCTCTCTCCAGATTTTCTCTTTTTTTATGCATATTTTGGACAGCGAATGTAAAATCTTCAACCAAAACTTTTAGAAAAGGGAATCTGAATGAATTAATAGCATAGTCTGTTGATAAATCTTTAATTTAAAAAAATTGCCCCCATACTCTTAAAGGATTGCTTTCTATAGCAATATTGCAAATATACATTTAAAATAAAAACTCTAAAAAGAATCCTATCGGATGATTCCAAATCATGATATAAAATACCCAAATATTTTTCAGTAGGGAGCCTATTTTTACCCTAAATCTCCATTTCAAATCAGATTACTCTCTTACCTAGCTCTGACCAATCACTCTAACAAATTTGAAAAATACATGCAATGTAAATTGTATTAGGATTAGGGTTACATTACTTAGAGTTGTTTTACTTGTATTACTTAGGGTTGGTTACATTACATTAGGGTTGTATTACTTCTATTGGGAAAAACAGATAAGCAGATGCTGTTCCACTTGTAGCCCGCAAGTTTACTTAGTTTGGTCGGAATCAGCCCTAATCTGTGCAGCAGGCCTTATGGCTTTGCCTTGCACAAACATGAGGGAAAACTTGCACAGATATTGTAAAAGGATAATAACTTGCTGGACACGTTTTTCGAGGTCTGTACCCAAGGCTTCAATTTGCGTCTGCTGTATGTGCATGTGTGTGTGTTTGTAGGTGTGTGAAAGAAAGAAGCAATGAGAGAGAAAGAATCATTTAAGCGTTGTTGCTATGCTTCCGTGTTCTATGTTCTCTAGAGGTCTACATATACATAATGGAACAGGGAACATTCTTGATTAAATCTCCATAGTGCTGTAAGGTTATACTGTGTTTCTGACATGCAATGTCCTTACAATTGGGCCATGAAACAGTATCTATCTGAGAGAAGCATTATTCCCCAGCCATTCAGATGGCATGTGGAGCTGTTGTTGAGATATTGAAGAACAGCTCTGACGACACAAATATTCAATATATTAATTATTTAGTTGACATTGGCCTGCTTCCCCTTTTCTTTATACTATTGTGTAAAGGTGTGTCTTCACACTAAATGCTGTTTTGCATTTTGATCACAGCTGGTCTCTTGACATGTTGGGATACGTTGACTAACTGTCCTGAACGTTACAGTAAAGCAAGAGAAGACCTGTCTGTGTTTCCCTGGTAGCTAGTTTTCATGGCTTCTCAAACAGATAGACTACCTGACAATATTTCAGATCAACTGTAACATAACTCTTATCCATGAAATAATGTACAAGACTATTACACACAATGCATACAATATTCACTACCGTTCAAAAGTTTGGGGTCATTTAGAAATGCCTTTGATTTTTCAATTTCTGTTAAAAATGTCCTGTTTTTTTGTCTAATTAAAATAACGTCAGTCCTGTGTTCCAATGGAATGTTTTGTTTGCTAATCCAAGTTTATCATTTTAAAAGGCTATGTGATCATTAGAAAACACTTTTGCAATTATGTTAGCACATCTGCAAACTGTTGATTAAAGAACCAATAAAACTGGCCTTCTTTAGACTAGTTGAGTATCTGGAGCATCAACAATTGTGGGTTCGATTACAAGCTCAAAATGGCCAGAAACAGATAACTTCAGTATATTCTTGTTCTGAGAAATGACAGCTATTCCATGAGAGAAATTGGCAAGAAACTGAAGATCTTTTACAACGTTGTGCACTACTCCCTTCACAGAACAGTGCAAACTTTCTCTAACCAGAATAGAAAGCAGTGAGGGAGGCCCCGGCGCACAACTGAGCAAGAGGACAAATACATTTGAGTGTCTAGTTTGAAAAACAGACACCTCACAGGTCCTCAACTGGCAGCTCCATTAAATAGTACCTGCAAAACACCAGTCTCAATGTCAACAGTGAAGAGGTAACTACAGGATGCTGGCCTTCTAGGCAGAGTTGCAAAGAAAAAGCCATGTCTCAGACTGGCCAATAAAAAGAAAATATTATAATTGGCAAAAGAACACAGACACTGGACAGAGGAAGAATGGAAAAAAGTGTTATGGACAAACCAATCTAAGTTTGAGGTGTTTGGATCACAAAGAAGAATATTTGTGAGATGCAGACCAAATGAAAAGACGCTATATGTCCAGCATGGTGGAGGTAATGTGATGGTCTGGGGGTGCTTTGGCAGTGGTAAAGTGGGAGATTTGTACAGGGTAAAGGGATCTTTAAGGAAGGCTATCACTCCATTTTGAAATGCCATGCGGTGCTTGATTGGAGCCTGTGGATGGCGCTAGATTGGAGCCAATTTCCTCCTACAACTGGACAATGACCCAAAGCACAGCTCCAAACTATGCAAGATAAATATAGGGAAGAAGCAGTCAGCTGGTATTCTGTCTATAATGGAGTGCCCAGCACAGTCACCGCATCACAACCCTATTGAGCTGTTTGACCCTATGGAGCAACTTGACCGTATGGCACGTAAATCGTACCCATCAATTCAATCCATTTTGTGGGAGGTGCTTCAGAAAGCATGGGGTGAAATCTCTTCAGATTACTTAAACAAATTGACAAATAGAATGCCAAAGGTCTGCAAGGCTGCAATTGCTGCAAATAGAGGATTCTTCGACGAAAGCAGTGTTTGAAGGACACAATTATTATTTAAATTAAAAATCATAATTTCTAACCTTGTCAATGACTATATTTCCTATTCATTTTGCTATATTCCCTATTCAAACTAATTTCATGTATGTTTTCATGGAAAAAAAAAAACTTAGTGACCCCTAACTTTTGAATGGTATTGCATATCCCTATTATTCTTTTAAGTATTGGTCAATTTTCTGTTATTGATCATTGTGGGAGTGCAGTAGGCCTAATGCAGTCATACAAAAGTATGTATCCATGCAGTCCTTAACTACCTGTTTGTTTGCTGTAGATGTGTATGGTCTAGTTGATTCACTGTATCACTGATGCCTGATCAATGAAAGATTTAGGATGGCAAACATAAACACACACACGCAAGCACACACAAGAGGTGGCAGTGCTGATGTAAAGAAGTATACTGTAGATTCTGCTGTATGATACCTAAAACTAAAGGCCTACTCCATGAAGAAAAAAAACAACAAAGTGGTCACCCACCCTGTCATTTGAATTGGTATCTGGGGATGGGGACATAAAAATGAAATATTTGCCTACAGACATGGTATGCAAGGACTGATCATCCATAAAATCATTATGACAGCTCAAAACCATGTTTTAACCAGTCCAACAATGTATGAGCAACACTTAGATTGCCTGTTTAATCAAATACTCCTGGAAATACAGTGTTGGGAAACAGTATTGTTACAACATGTTAATATCTGTACTTTGAGAAAGGGCACAGGCTACAGTAGCTAACTATTGCCTTTGTGTTCTGTCACCCATTTTGCCACCCATACACACCAATCACAAGCCTGCTCTTAATCTGTCCATCAAGCTGTCAATCCAGAAATAATTGTTCCATTATCTCACAAATTCAACGTGTTCAGTGTGAATAAACCTGACCCACTTCACTAACCTGTTTTGTTCATTAACTGCATATTGGGTTGAAGAAATGTCTGCCTTATAAGTCAATTAATGGTCATATAACTTGCAATTAGAGAGATGTAATATTTATATTAACCATGAATATTCAGTACTGGCAGTTTGTCCTATGAATAATGCATTTTAATATAAAGCTACCTTCCACTCCATCTTTGAGGTATATCCACCGTTCTTCATTTATCTATTATACTTTTCTAGTTCTATTGGGATTCAATGTGAAAGATGCAAGGAAACAGTTATTTCCTGTAGGCTAATGAATAGCTTCTCCAATCCACTCTGACTTCTGACACCTGCCTACCTAACAACTCATCCCAATTATACAGGCCCCAGGTCCTCACCACATGCTGCCAGCAGTCACACTTACCTCTTCTTAGTCCAAACCAGGACCTGTCACTGTCTGTCTTTCTGTCTGTGCGTCTGCCTGTCTTTCTGTCTTCTGTTCCGCATAAGGATTCAAATCTGTCTCCTCCTTAGCCCTAGAGAGCTAGTCGATGGCGCCAGAGATGGACAGAGAAACAGAGAAAGAATGAGAAAAGATGGGAAAGGAGCAGAGAATGGCAAGGAGAGCGTCTCACACAGCAGCCCCACCCTCCACCACCACCCCAGTAAACAGGTTGGAGCAGTCCTTCATTAGAGTACAAACACAGCCAGTTCTCCCTGGATATTCCGGTTCTGCTGAAATCCCAAAAAACTGGCCAAACCAGATTTGTGAACCCTAGAAAGAGGCAATAGAGAAACTCAAACAGGCATGTCATCTGATAAACTTTTCACTCTTACTATTCAGAAGTAAAGAGGTCGAAACTCATAACGACAAACAAAATTATTTATATGAAAGAATGAACATTGATTTTGATCAGTTAATCTACTTTACAGGGCATAATCATATAATCTTTTGTAACAATTTAAGCTGAATCAAATCGTGGCAATTTAAAAGTGATTTTTAGAAAGGCTTTTCCAAAATGTGCCAATGGTCTTTTGGAGGGTTTGAATAGTAACATTTACTGATTGTGTATTTTTTCAAATCTTAAACAAATCATACCATGTATTATTTATTTGCCAAATGGTAAGCCACAAGTATGAAGCTGCCATTCAAGCTTTATGGTACGTTGAATCAAAGTGGAATAATAGAAATAAACTACAGTAATTGGTATAGAATTAAAATTTCTGTTTGGAAATAAGTTCAATGTGACTGTGCTTGCTGTGAAAGCAATATTATGATAAAAGTTAAAAATGCATACATTTAACTGATGTCATCATATTGTTTAAAAAATACATGCATGGGGTTTGGGTTATAACACAAGATTAAGACAATGTGTGTTTTAGGACGGTATCTACGATGAACAATGACGTGACAGTCACCCAGTCAAACAATGGGGCAGTCACAAAACCTAGTTTCCTGATTCCTGAACACTGGAGATACCGGGTTGAACAGCTAAACCCTTCCGTTGGTAGTTCACTATGATTGAGGAACCCAATAAGATATTTAAGTTGTCAGAAGGCTGATTGTTGTCAGCGCCTACTCCTCATTATGGTGGTCTAGTATTACCAAACCTCTGAGATCCATGTCAAGGTTTTGGGGAATAATGTGACAAGACCCCCTCTATAAAAAAAACATTCAGATTTTATTGTTTTTATCCTTGACAATGATGTACCTTTACTGAAAACGTTCTTAGGTTTCTCACTGCTATAGCAACCTTCATCCTTACAGTAAAAAAAAAAAGTAAAACATTACTTGTGAAAATCTGCTTGTGGAAACGTTCATGTGATCACTTTTTCACATTACGTGACGTGCTATTACATTATTTCAAATGTTGTCAGTTATATTAAAATAAGATTGTTACATTCTTTTCCCATCACAATTTGCTGATGTCAAGTGTGTGACTATGGCCTTGCCTTGTCGCAGCAACTCCACAGCGGCTGTGGGAAAGTTGTTTCGTCAGAAAAAAAAGTATTTCGTCAGAAGCGCATCTTGCTATGTACACAATTCACTCACCGAGGAAGTTTTAGCCCGTAGGTGAACACATTCCCTGGCCAATCAGATATGAGTTCACAGGCTCCCAACCTGCTACAAGAACTTGCCGCATGGTGACGAGACATGAGGTTATTGCAGCAGAAGAAACCAGATGTGGAGGTCCTGGGCTGGCGCAGTCACACCCGCGGTTGTTAGGCAGTTTGGACCGGCACATTCTATATAGCGATGGAGGCTGCTTATCGTAGAGAAATATCAACAGCTCCGGTGGATATTCCTAGCATCAGCATGCTAATTGTTTCTCTAACCTGTTTACTGATGCTGTTTCATCATTGCCTTGATTTACCACACCTGGCAGGTGGATGGATTATCTTGGCGAAAAGGAAAAATTGGAACAGTGCGACCTCTGACGGAAACAAAAATCAATTTCCTTGTACTTATGAAATGTAATTGTAGTTACTATAATTATGGGTTGCACCCGTTGACAACAGCACCTATATCTATTTATTTTTGTTGTGTTGCTGTGTTTGTTGTACCTGTGCTGTGAGGTTAGCCTGAATGTGTCATAAGACTTTTTCCACCTTTTGTTACGTTACAGCCTTATTCTAGAATCGATTATTTATTTTTCTCCCTCATCAATCTACACATAATACCCCTTAATGACCAAGCACAGACAGGTTTTTAGAAATGTTTGCAAATTCATATAAAAAACAGAACTTTACTTAAGTACTTAGACCCCTTTACTTATAACTTAGTTGAATCCCCTTTGCGATTATATCCTTGAGCGTCCTTAGTTATGACTCCCACCTCCATACCAGTGTTGGATTCACCATGCTTTCCTGCAGATCCTCTTAGGTTCTGTCAGATTGAATAGCAGGTTAGCATATATGCTACCCTACTAATCTGATTGTTGTAACATAGTTAAATATACTTTTTTTTGCAAAAATAAATTGATGAAAATAGGCTACACTTTCTTTACATCATACCTGCCTAATTCTCACTTTTTTTGTGTTTAACGGGCTAAATCACACACTATGTTAACGTATTGAAAATAGTGAATGGTACTTAACATGAGGTTGAATGTAAGTGTTAATAAATGAATACTTAAAATGTTATTCACAGTGAATGGGTCGAGGAAGAGATATGATTTGCATGACTAAACAGAGGTACAATTTACAAATCTTATCAGAATAGGAGTGTTTTATAAGGTGAGTTTGTCTCAAGGACCAATGCTAAAGGAAACAAAGGCCAGAGACCATAGCCAACCATTCATTAATGGCCATGCAGCATTCTGTCTGCTTCTGTTTGTCTGTCTGCCTGAATCAGTTGTTGAATCCCTTTTCTTTGCTTTGTGACCACTAAGAATCTTTAAAATATGTGGTGATGTAAAAACAAGTGAGTCCTCTTGCACGTTATTTATGATCATACCTTGACCTGTATGTGTCATTACGACATTGAGATTGTCATAAATCACCAAACTGTCACTTCCACAAGCGAGGATGAGATGTCTGTATAGTTAGCTTAGCCCTACAGTAGGCCTAAACATGGCAGTAAAAAGGGAAGTGAGGGAGTAACAATAGTGGTCATTTTCACTTAACTCACTCCCTCGTAAGATTCTTAGAGAATATATAGATGATATAGCCTAACAATAATCTATATAATGGAAATGAAGAACATTTCTATAACTCTTCTGTCTGAAGGTTGGTTGGTGATTCAGACACAAAACCTGGTTTGTTCTCTTCATCCTGTAGCACAAATCACAGTGTTAAGTATGCCCAGTCTGACAGCCACTCCCGGAGACCAGCTCACCTCTGCAGCTTAAATCATTGGTAGTAGTGACACCCGTCCATACACTCCTCTTTACTTTCCCCACAGTGATTCTTTCATATAACATCCTTTATTATTTGTGTGGAACATTATTTAGCTGTAAGACACATAGGGTAAGAGCTGGACTTTTCCTGTTATCTGTGCTGTAAAAATGACTATATTTTCCACCATGGACAGGTTATAGCATACTAACACACACAAACATGGATGCATGAACACGCATGCACATACACACACGCACGCACACACACACACAATCCAGAGTCTCCCAGCCAAGATAAGACATCGAAGAAGCAGGCAGTTTTACAAGACACTACAGAGGGCCTTCAAATAATACTGCTGTGTAAATGTTTATGCAACATCATCTATGTCACAATGTGGTAGAAAACATGGCTTTAAAGTGGAGAACTGGAAACACTGGAGATTAACTGATACCTGGAGTGTGTTAAAATAATTTCTGTTTATAAACTCTGTAAGATTATTATAGTTTATTAAATTATTAAAAATAGGGTGATCATTATTGTTTTTCACTTTTATTTAAGTTTTGATTTCAGACTTGATTAACTTGTTCCTATTTAATTTCAGTGTTAGAACAACATTTTCATTTTGTATTAGATTATTTGTTGTAGCTTTTAGTGTTGGAGACAGAAAGTAGCCTATGCATAGGTTTGTTTTTTGGGGTGTCACTTCTTACCACTGGGTGGCACTAATACATAAAGTGTTTGGTTAGATTTGGCCAGGTTTAAATTATAAATCAATCTTAATGTGACTTGGATTTAGAAGGACAAGTGCTTAGAATGGCACGATAAATATGATGGAAGGAAATTGCCTTGCCCATTCAGTGAGTTTTAAACTTCATATTTAACAGTGAACTACTTTTACCTTTTCTGAGAGAATGGGATTTAAAGGAACAAATGAAGTCATGGCATGTTAGTCATGTTATGTTATGTACGTAACATTGTAGACTGACTAAATACACATTTTTGGATTACAGGTAGGTGTATTTTATTGCAATTGTGCGTATTGTAATTATTAAAACCCTAGCCACCCTCTTACTTTTGTCAGCAAAATGTGACCATGCAGGGCACTCAAAGCAAGTGCATAGTAGGTAGGGTCTAAGATTCGCAGTGAAATATCAGGGGGTCCCTGGGGAAAGGTTTGAAAACCACTGCTATAGCAGTTGAACAAAGCATGCATGCCTTGTTGGAAGAGGGGTCGCAGATGCATGCGGATATGACCAGAAACAAAACACCATCCATTCTTGCACCAACTTCTTTTAGAATCTCTCTCTGCATTTCTGTATTCCTTTTTCAAAGCAATCAACGAGTATACTCTTGCGGCACTAGGCGTTTTACATTTTGGATCAAGAGTTTTGTTTATTTTTTTGATGGCTGGCTTCTCGCATAGCCTTGTGGACTTGATGAATAAATTAACCCGTGCTTCTTTTATCCTTTGAAATACATTTGAATTAGGTTGCCATATTTCTGCACTTTTAATCTGTTCAAGTTTGTTGTCTTGACATGCAGCCACTGGTTCTGGTTGCTGTTGAGGTGATGCCAGTAGCTGGTGGCTGTCTTGCCTTTATCATAAATTATTTGTATGAATCTTTATAGGCACTGTTTAGATGTGAACTATGTCTATTAGAAACACTGATATTTACAGGCAGGATTTATCTGGCAGATTCAGAAGCTTGCAAACCCAATTTGCTCTTGACCAAAGTAAAAAGTATGTGACAATGTATAATGTACAACTGAACATATTTTTTGCCCCTCTAGCTACATGTGTACACAACACAGAAATGTACATGTTAGCAATGTCCAAGAAAGAATGTGTGAATTTACAAATTTGCATAGAAAAAGGTTCTGCCAAGTGCCAACGTAAGCCAATCATGTTTTTGGCTGCTTCAAGGCTGCCAAGCAATGAAGCAGTCAAATATAACAACAAACACTTTGTGGAAGTACCTTTTGCTTGGATTAGAGCAGAAAACTCTGGTGAGGTCTCTAGCAACCTAGCACACCTAGACATTGCATTTGTATTCCACTCTTTGATAAACCATCAAAACATTTTACCACATGATTTTGGAGGTTGAATGTGTCTTTTTGCAAAATGTGTATAGACTTTTTTGGGGGGTAATGGCCCTACCCAACAGCTGGAGAATACGAGCAGTGGTTGTTATATGCAGGCAGTGCCCAGTTCCAGCCCAAAATTCCTGTAGCTCTGTTATGGTTGCTGTTGGCCTCTTGGTAGTCTCCTGATAAGTTTTCTCCTTGACCTAATATCAATTTTGGAAAGTCGTCCTCATGTTTACTATATCCAGTTAATTCTATTTAGCCTAATCCAAATCACTTTGTTTGATGTCAGGTGATGGCAAGTTATCTTTGCACATGATTAGAAAAGTGATTGGTTAAATCTGAATACATTTAACCCCCCCCCCCATTTTATATGCAAACAAGGCACTGACCTTTTTATTATTATTTTTCAGAAAAAAATAGCAATTTATTTTTCACTCGAATATTCAAGTTTAATTTGATTTCAGACTGTACATCAACAACTCTACATCAACAAAACTAGATGTGATATATATAACTTAGGTATGGATATATTAAGACTTCATTTTGGTTTACAAAATACCTTTTTTTCATTGTAGTTTTAGTGACATTTTTCATTTTCATATAAACCTGTGTCAGGACTTGTCTCCAGTAAGACTTGCAATGACACTGTAAGTCCTTCTAAAGTGATTTCAGTTCGGAAATGAATACATACACAGACTCCCTCAGTATGTATTCAAACATTCGTGATTGGAGTGAGTGGATCCTGCCTTCCACCCTGACACTGTGTTGAACTACTGATAAGGAGGTTGGATGCAGACGTAAGGTGGGTGTGAAAAACAAAGGAGCAAGAACGCAGCGCTAGGATACTGTACGTATTGGCTGGGCCTGTGCCCATGTTTACGAACCCAGGAAACTATTGCCATTTACTGTGCCTTTAACCTCTTGTTGTACCTCCAATTCTCTCTTACGTGTATTCAAGTCCATGAAACAGCCACACAGGGGTGCAAGAGAATCCTGAACCAAACCTGTCTTCATTTTACTACAGCCTAATGATTCTTAAAAAGAAGGGTTTTTATTCAGAAAATATGGCAACGACTTTAAAGGTGGAGGCCAATGTGTAAACAATGAATTCCCACAGCACAGGGATTGAATACTTATGCAAGCAACGCATCTTCCAAATACAATAATTGATTTTGATTGTCAGTGTTTTAAAATAAAATATCAAGAGAGAATTGGTCAAGGGTATGAATACGTTTGACACAAACACATTCAAACCAGAGGTACTCAAGAAACCACAGCCATATGTATGTATGTATGCTAGAGTTACTACACCTGATTCAACTTGTCAGGTAATCATCCAGCCCTTGATTAGTGAATCAGGTGTGCCTGTTCAGTGCTCCAACAAAATTGTTTTACATCTGGGAGTCCCTGAGGAGTGGGTTGAATGCCTTTCGTTTATGAAAATAAAAGATTCTGTAAGGATCTGATATGATTTTTTTTTCATTAAAACTGTAGGGGTACCCTAATAAGTTCTTAGAGAACCCTTAAAAATCGGATACATTTTCTATTGAAGAAATGCACAGGTCTGTGTTTCTGGCAAGAATACAAAAGCTGAGCTCCACGTTCCATTTAAAGCCACCCAGCACGATGAATATCCCTGGGACGTCAAACAACTGGAGAGCCTGGATTCATCCCTCCTAACAGAGCGACAGAGAGAGAAAGATACTTCCCATACCAGTAAAGCCCTTTAAATAAAATTTGAATTAGGAGAAATAGACAGAAAGAGACTGAGAGGAAGAGTATAAGGGACAGAGACAGAAAAGAGGGGGAGAGAGATAAGAGTGAAAAAAGCAAAATAGTGACTGAAAGAATGAAACGAAGCAAACGATAATTCCTGTGCAGTACATTATTACAGTATACACCCGGGGCTAGCGTAATTTGTGTTTGTGTACAATTTGAATGCCAATGTCTAGCGAATCTCTGGCAAATTGAAAATGGTGTCACAGCATTATACATTGTCACAGCGTTAATAGTCCTTTGTCACTGTCTGGACCTTCCACTAAGTAGCTGTGCTTGTAAAGAAACCTCAGGCCTAATCGTAGTGTTTACCTATGCTGAAGTGGGCCAATCATACTCTCACCTCCAGTTCCACTTCAAAAGCATTAACACACTGGAGTGGCCTCTATAACAGTTTTTCTCAATCGTTTACAAGCTTTCCCTGGAACAATGTGGAAGATTTTCAAAATGTTGCTCTAAAAGAAAAAAAGTACTGATTTTGTATGTGCTTTCTAAATAGTGGCTCCTCATAACATAAACACATTAACATATCATATCTGCTAGAACAGTATTATACTAAAAAAATTACAAGTCCATTCATCAAAGGAACACAATTTAATGCAAACATACTTCAGCACAAACATGCTTTATCTTGAGTCGAAATAAATCTGTCTTATAAAAATTCCAGTAGATCAACACATTTTAAAAGCTGTCATTATATCATGATTATCAAACTGCTATAAAAAGGTGCAGAGTTATGGGAAATTACAATATTGTAATACACAGAAAACTGTTTCAAATACACACAATTCTAATATAAAAAATGATCACAAATTTAATAAAACATTATTCAATTCAGTTCATTCAGTACAAGGGATGGTCTATATAGCCTCGTTCATATCAAGTTTTTTCTCTGCGTTAAGTTGTGCTGGCCACCTAGCGGTTGTAGCTTCCATTGCAAAATATTTTGAAATTTTTCAAACTCTGCATTATTTCAGTGGAGCAACAGCCTGTCAGCAAAACCAGATGTTAGCAACCTAGCTTCTTTCTAGGCTAAAGCAAGCTAAGGTAACATGTTTTGTTACTGTATGTTCTGGAACAGTACATTTTTCTACTCTGTTGAAAGCTCATTTTTACCAATCTTCAAAAATGAATGCAATCTTTGATTTGAAGCAGGCTCTCCTTCACATGCTGCAAACTGAACACTTGTCCAACCAGTAGCGGAATGAGATTGCCTGAAAAGGACGTACTTTGTAACAACATACTTTGTGATGTGAACAAAGCCTAACAGTGGCCTATCTAAAGGCTGCCCTTGAGAAACTTTGTTTTGAATTCCTCACTCACTAAGGAATTCAAAAAGGTTATTGTTGTTTTAAACACTAAAATATACTGCCCCTTCCATGGATAATTCAAAAGGACAGCTAAAAACCTTTTAACTTGAGTATACCCACCAGAGGAAAAATTAATGAGCTGGATAGAAACATCAAGATACTGGGGGCTAAAATGTTGTTTTCTATAGAGCAATTCTAAGAATACAGCAACTGTAAGAATAATTGGCTTATTACAGTACCTAAATCATTGGATAAATATCCTCAGTCCATGGTTTTCCTTTCCATTGTCTAAATAGAGGTCCTGGGTAATAGTATTCTTCTATCACATTCTAACCCATTTAATAATGACCCTGTGGGATCCAAACCCAGCTCAGAGATTATGTCTCTACTTGACCCATTTCAACAACTTCCTGACAAAGAAGTTGATCCTCTGGGCTGCATGTCCCAGACGTTCCCCATAGTTTTGTGTGCATCCTTACCAAGGTATTCTACTTGCATCCTTACCAAGGTATTCCACTTGCATCCTTACCAAGGTATTCCACTTGCATCCTTACCAAGGTATTCCACTTGCATCCTTAGCAAGGTATTCTACTTGCATCCTTAACTTTTTCCTCAAAAATTCCACCAGACACAAACCTATTTTTCAAATCATGAGTCCAGAAATAACAACAACAATGCCACAACCCATCCAGTTGGACTTTGGACAGGGATATAAGGCCAGGTAATCCTGAGGCGTGGTCCAAGGGCTCAGGTCCTCCTGATTCAACAGGACACTAGAGACATTAGAGTGAGCGTTCCTCACTCTTCAAAATTTTGTGGGGGGAGTGATGAATTCATCATAGCCTATCAGCGACAATGCTGTGACAGAGTGCGAATTTAACGGATGTAAAACGGTGGTCAGTTAGCAGTCGGTGCTGACAGCATTTCAATCGGTTACATCACTTGCTCGGGGACCTTGAAGTAGTTGTTTCCCATGCACTCCAAGGGCTGCAGCTTTTATAGGGAGATGGTAAAGAGTCTCCCTGGGTGACAGTTGTCACTGTGTTCAGCGGATCACTGGTTCGAGCCTCGCATGGGGAAGTCAAAGCGAGGAGCAAAAAGCTGTGCCCACCTATGTATGTTCCTTGCCTTCACATGAGAATACTTTTCCAGTGCTACGTTCCCCGGGTCATGCAAAAATGGCAAACTTAACAACAATGGGAGAATAATAACAGATTTTATAATGGGGGAATACACCATTGTGTTTTTTTATTAAAGCCATGTGTGAAACCATTGTTGAAATATTATAATCGACTTACAACATACAAGATGTAATTGTAAATGGCTGTTGTTCCTCCAGTTGAAGAGTTGGAACATGCTGCATTTTTCTTTCAGAAGTTGTGCTGCTAAGTCACTGGGCTGAGTCACTGGCTTACTCATGTTCCATCATGCTGTCCTCATGCAATAGGAGTGAACTCTGTGGGCTTTACTCGGCCCACACTTATGGGTGTTCAGTGTCCCTTTGATTTGGTGCTTGGCAAAGTGGGTGGAGTTATTTCCTGTAACATCCACATGAATGGCTGGACCTAAGGTTTCCCAGCAGAACATTGTCCAAAGGGAATGTTCTGCTGCCACAAAGTTCTGCTGCCTCCTCCGCTGGCTTCCCTCCTTCCCATTTTGCATCCTGGTACCATGTGTTCTCCAGGTACAGTGGATATAAAACGTCTACACACCCCTGTTAAAATGCCAGGTTCTTGTGATGTAAAAGAATGAGACAAAGATAAATCATGTCAGAACTTTTTCCACCCTTAATGTGACCTATAACGTGAACAATTCAATTGAAAAACAAACTGAAATCTTTGAGGGGGAAAAATAAAAAACTCACAATAACCTGGTTGCATAAGTGTGCACACCCTTAAACTAGTACTTTGTTGAAGCACCTTTTGATTTTATTACAGCACTCAGTCTTTTTGGGTAGGAGTCTATTTGCATGGCACATCTTGACGTGGCAATATTTGCCCACTCTTCTTTGCAAAAGCGCTCCAAATCTGTCAGATTGCGAGGACACAGCTCCTGTGCACAGCTCTCTTCAGATCACCCCATAGATGTTCAATTGGATTCAGGTCTGGGCTCTGGCTGGGCCATTCCAAAACGTTAATCTTCTTCTGGTGAAGCCATGCTTTTGTGGATTTGGATGTGTGCTTTGGGTCGTTGTCATGCTGAAAGGTGAAGTTCTTCTTTATTTTCAGCTTCCTAACAGACGCCTGAAGGTTTTGTGCCAAAATTTCCTGGTATTTGGAACTGTTCATAATTCCCTCCACCCTGACTAAGGCCCCAGTTCCAGCTGAAGAAAAACAGCCCCAAAGCATGATGCTGCCACCACCATGCTTCACTGTGGGTATGGTGTTCTTTGGGTGATGTGCAGTGTTGTTTTTGCGCCAAACATACCTTTTGGAATTATGGCCAAAAA
>JACXGI010003486.1:0-46650 GCA_016801175.1 Esox masquinongy | reverse complement strand
ACATAACACATTTTCCCACATGCTTTTGGGGGACTTGATGTTTGTTTTTGCAAATTTCAGCCGGGCTTGGATGTTTTCTTTGTAAGAAAGGCTTCCGTCTTGCCACCCTACCCCATAGCCCATTCATATGAAGAATACGGGAGATTGTTGTCACATGTAGCACACAGCCAGTACTTGCCAGAAATCCCTGCAGTTCCTTTAATATTGCTGTAGGCCTCGTAGAAGCCTCCCTGATCAGTATTCTTCTCGTCCCTTTCATCAATTTTGGAGGGATGTCCAGTTCTTGGTAATGTCTCTGTTGTGCCATATTTTCTCCACTCGATGATGACTGTTTTCACTTGATGATGACTGTTTGCTCCTTGGCCCAGTTCTGATTCCCACTTGTTGGATCGGACCACATGGGACAGCCTTCGCTCCCCACGTGCATCAATGAGCCTTGGCCGCCCATGACCCTGTGACTGGTTCACCGCTATTCCCCTTGGTCTACTTTTGTTAGGTGTAGGCTGGGAACACCCCACAAGGGCTACAGTTTTGGAGATGCTCTGACCTAGTTGTCTAGCCATCACAATTTGGCCCTGGTCAAAGTTGCTCAGATCCTTACACTTGTCCATTTTTCCTGCTTCTAACACATCAACTTTGAGGACAGAATGTTCACTCGCTTAATATATCCCACCCACTGACAGGCGCCATGATTATGAGATTATCAGTGTTATTCACTTCACCTGTCAGTGGTCATAATATTATGGGTGATTGGTGTATAATGTTGCTACTGAAGGTTGTAGCCAGCAAAGTTTTTGTCTATCCTGACCCAAAAAGCATGCACGGATGCGTATTTCGAAAATGCACCAGAAATAGTCGCAATATAACCGTAAACAGTTTTATTGTAGGCTTACTATAACGTAGCTACTGAAGGTTGTAGCCAGCAAAGTTTGTGTCTATTTATTTTGAATGTGATGAGGCTCGAAAACAGGACCTCTGGGTTTGAAGTCTGCATTGCTAACCACTACACTATTTAACAAAGGGTGGGTACTCACTCACTCACTCACTCAAAGAGACATTTGCTCTTCTTGGCCTGCTCCACTCACGCGGTCCGGCAAAAATTCTGAAAATGTATTTGAATTAAAACAGTAAAATGCCAATTAAAATGGTAAAACCAATTTTGTACCAAATAAAACCAATTCTGTATTTAACTAAAGGTGTGTTATATGGGTATTGAATGAGTGTAGTTAATACCATATACTGAACCAGGAGTCAACATACTGACCATAGGCATCTCCATGGCTGTTGGTCAGGTATTCTTAATTAACACGACTCTCTCTAGTGACCTATGGCTATTGGTTAGGTACTCTTTATTGGTTCGGTACTCTTAATTAACACTACTCTATGTAGTAACCCATGGCTGTTGGTTAGGTATTCTTTATCAACACTGCTCTCTGTAGCAACCTATGGCTGTTGGTTAGGTACTGTTAATTAACAACACTCTCTGTAGTAACCTATGGGAGACAAACAATGGTTTAATCCATAGAATTTTGGGAAGCTATTTTTTTTTTACAATTTCATGTCCTGTTGTGAGTGAGAATCCATAAAGACTATATCACAGCTAACTTACTTTAAAGTGAAATCCATTTGGTCATTCGTGACACGTAAATGCCTTACATCATATGACACTGTACTTTCTCTAATGTGTGACATGTTTTGTCCTTCAAAACACATGCTGTAAATTGGTGGTTGACATGAACTGGCCTTTTTGTGGTTCTGAGCGTCAAACGCAAATAAATGAAATTTCAGTTTGTCAGAACATGGTGCTTTATGAGAACATACTGAACATTCATGCAATTCATCACTTACTTAAAAAAAAACATGAAAAAGTTCATATGGTCTGACTGTCCCAAGCATGTTTCATAAAGTTTAAACTTGAATAAAACTAGGGAAACTAAACGCAACTCTCCTCAATAAAGTACAGAATAATAACACAGATGTCTCTTTGTGAGTCTGATATTTTCAAAGTCCAGGCATATTAATTTGAGTCAGCTCTGATCAAAAAGATGTTGTCCTAGAAATTGATATCATATGGTGTGACACTACATTGTGATATTTAAATGGGCAATTGTCTGTAGATCCTTGGAGAGGAGGGGTCCATGTTCAATCAGAAAGTACTAAAAACACCTCAGTAGGACATGCGAGGGTTACAATGTGAGATGTCTGTTGTCATTTTTTTAATAAATTAAATATTTTTGGCACTCCCACTTCACTACCCTTTCCCAGTGTCTTTTAGTGCGACACTTTTTAGATAAAAATGCCAAAGATAAATTACTTTTTTTGTCATTATTACTTTTAAATCTATGTTACCATGTTGTAGTGGGTAGACTGCTAGGATGCTAGCGCATAACCACTAGACCCAGTCTTGTACTAAAAGCATGAAACCTCATATGGTGTGACACTATATCACATTGTGTGACAGGTTTTGCTTGTCACTTCATATGATCCATTCATCACACCAAATGATATGAATAGTATTTTCCAAAAAACTAATTATTTATTCGAGCTAACAATTTATTCTTGTATTTTACAACTAATAGCTAAACTTAATGTATGTTTTGTCCTTTTTAATACTTTTTTTTGTCTCTCCTCACTACAATGAAGCCTAGTTTTACAGCTGTGCCGACCTTGAACACTTGACTAATCCAAGTGTTATTAATTTCTTTCTTTTAGCTGACCTCTCACAGTCAAAGTAGCCAATTATTTTACATTGAAGAAGACTGTACCTACACTTCATATTTACTCATTACTTACCTAACCTTGTTTATATGACTGATTTACTTAGGGGTAGTTAAAAGTAATCAATACTTACCAGTTGTCAATATTCAACAGACTTAACTGTAAACAATTACTTGTAATACTGTTCTTTATTAGTGTGTTCCTCACTAGAAATATGGTTCTACACTAGTCCTATGTCCAATAACCAAGTGCTATACAATGTTTAGTGACACAATGTTTCACACCTTCGTGTGATTGTTCTTAAACTGGTTTTGTTTAAATGTTAAATGCATATAATACATGTTTTTGCATTGACAAATTGTAGTCTGGTGTGGTTCATTCTATGGTGTGACACTATATTTGGTGTGACATTCAGAATTGTGAACAAAGAAAGGCTTTGTTAGTGATAAATCATAAAACTCTCAATGGACCAAATGTGAAATAGTATCAGCAAGAGACATAAGCATTTTGTTAGATGTATAACAGTGTTTGCCGAAATTAATCTAAAATATATTGAAAGATTGAGAACAGATGTCTGACTTTGCATGATGATTAAGAAAAAGAATACAAAATGTAATGAATTTTCACAAGGTTGGATCTCAAGGTTGGATCTCAAGATAGTAATGATAAACAATTATGATAAAGAGAGTTTCTTAAGAAAAGTGTACTCCATTTTCAATTTATATACAATAACTTTCATGTCACACCATATAACAATTTTAAGCACTAATGCAACGCGTTGGTGAATAAATTCAGATTCCAATACAAAATCTTAAAGACCACATATATTTTTGGAACTCTAAGAGTCAGTATAACACATCTCAATAATTTTCATGCCTAATATTTGAAGTAAAAAAAAAACTTTTTTTTCAGGCGTTAATGTCAACCACCCAAGTACAAATGTCTTATATGAATCTGTAAACTTTAGTTTAGCTCTCGCTAACTGCAGCTGCTCAATAGATGATGTCACTATCTGAAACCAGTGACATCATCATTTGACTCCTATGCTGAAGTTGTAAAGAGGTGGAGCTTGGCACATTTAAATGCTTTTTGATTTGTTTAGTTGTTTATCTGGCGCTGGCTGTGAGTGCATTCAGGGGACATCCTGTCCCATGCTTTTTCCTGTGTCTCCCTCCTAACAGGACATCATAGTTTCCACTCATAGTGAAGCCATGCCTAAACTAATAACTCTGATATCTCTTTCTCACACTCTGTGTGTAATATGGTACATCCTATACATTTATTTGAGAATGTTACAGTAAATCACACATCGGCTAAGATACAAGAACATACGCTAATGACTGTGATCACATTTCTGTGACTGACAGGTATATTGAAGTCACACAAAATCTGAGCAGTGACCCCTACGAGTGGCCATGTAACTGCACTGGATAGTTACATTGATACCAGGTAGGCCGATCATAAGACAGTCAAAGGTTGGCGAGGTTGACTGAGTTTATTAGTATGAATTTGTGATTTGGCGTTGTGGAGTTTTCCCCTCCCAGCTTCTACATAAACAATGCCCAGTTCCACTCATCCACCTACACTCACACACACTCACTCACTCGCTTAATCACACACACCCACGCACACACATTCATGGGGTTGAATAAGTGACCAGTGAACACGTCCAATGACCAGCTCCATCTTCATGTTCAGTAATAGAGATGGAGAGTGAAAAGGTCTCAGGGTTCAGAGCAGGAGTCAGGTTGACATCCATCAGATAGGGTTTTCACTGTTATTACCAAAGACAAAGAATGACTTGGTGGAGGCCACGATTTATCAGATAAGATAAAAAGAAATAGATGAGATAAATTAAATGGTTAAATATATTGTATTAAAATATGTATTTAAATAGTACAACTGTGTCTAAACTGGAATTTTATTGTAGCAATTGTTGGTACACATTGCTGTTACAAAGGCATATTTATTAACCCCTAATATCATGTGTAGTTACATTATAAAAAGTAAAGTACTGTGCAAATGTCTTATGCACCTGAAAGTCGAATAAGGCCATTTATTTGGGTGGTAATTATTTTAATTGAATATATATATATATATATATATATATAAATACATGAATATATATAAATACATGAATATATGTATATACATATATATATATATATTACAAATAAACAGTTACTATGCAAATAAATGACTTCAGTTCGACTTTCATGTGCCTAAGACTTTTGCACAGTACTGTATGTAGTTAATTTTGACTACTCACCGCTACACTCTAATAACAACATATAAATGGTAGTCAGTAAACTTTATGCAGGTTGACATATGGGCAGATCTTGATGTCTTGACGCCTTAATTCCTGAAACAAATCAAAAATCTGTCTAAAAGTGAGAATGTCGTTTAACCATGACACCTTTGCCAGGTTATACGATGAAATAGGAGGTGGTTTCATGACCTTTAATTGTATTTATACAAATAGTACAACTTTTTTTTTATTGTTCCTTTGTAAAGTAATTCACAAGCACTTGTTCATTACATCTCTGGAAATAGAGTCTATAATTAACACCAGATCCATGTTAGTACACTGTAACTATAAATTAGTACAACAAGTTATAATCCTTTGTAATTACAGTTACAATTCTAACATGTTAAGGATACTCATAATTAATACTGCTAAAATCCAGAATTTGAATTAAAAAATGTCTCCCAAAAATCCTTTTCATAGCTGCAGTCTGAATATTGGCTCCTTCTGTAATGCTCACTGACTTTTATTAGAGGAATTTCCAAAGAAAGAATTATACCCTCTTAATCTTCTATCTTTTTGGTTCTGAAACAATCCTTTTCTGTGCGTCCTGTTAAACCTTTCAGTCCTGAAACACTCTTCCTGACTCTCTTCATAGTGTTGAAACAGTGCAGACAGACAGTCTTGGTCTCGGGAGGAGGAGAGGTGGGGCGTGAAAGAACATGGTACACCCCTCCTCTGGACGATGTGCTCTCCCAGTGACACGCCTGATTTACATCCTGTTGTACGGCCATGGCCCCATCTCTCCTTCCATGATTCCTGCCTGGATGTACAGTGTACACAGGTTTCAAACTATTTTCAACAGTCCTACATACTGAAAAGGGGGAAACAGTTGACTTTCTAGGTTAGTAATCTCATGAGAGTGACCCAGTGGAGTAACTCGATTAATTATGCCCATGCAAATGCCACACATATGTGAGAGACCAAGTGAGAGATCATAAAAGTTCATTAGTATAGAGAAAAGTGAGAGACTGTCCGTCTCTCAGCAGTCAACAGCTCACCCTGTTATGGCCCCATTGGCTGTCGACAAAGCCATTCATCCTCAGAGGAGCCAATGAGCAATAGCCTCAGCTCCGGGTCCAGCCAATCACTAAGCTCGGAGAGTGACATTGAGGGAGATGCTCCAAATAGCTCTGTAGTGTTTATGGGCTCCTGCCTGGCTGACAGAAAGCAGAACCCCCGATAGGAAAAAAAGCAATTAGGCAATTACGCCATGCAGGCCTATTAGGAAGGTTGGATCCCAGTGTTTTCTTTGCCTCTTTATGGGCAGATAAGGGACAGCGCTGAAAAATTATAAAATGGAGAGTGCAGATCACATCCAGAGAACTCTGAGAAGAGGGATGGGGATGAGGGAGATTCTGGGAAGAGGTTTCGGGCCATGGAGGGGTTTTCAAGGAGGGTCTCTTTATTTAAGAGGAATAATGCTCTGACTGAACTTTGTTTAACTTTGAACTCCATCCAGGGAGACTGAATGATTGGAAATGAAATATTGTCACACTAATAGCTTTAGGTTTTAAACATATGGGACGCCATTCAACAGGCAGATGATAAAGAGACCATCTCCACATTCTCAACATCATATTATACAGTAAAAATCAAAGTTTTAGAAACACTTACCCATTAAAGTGAATTGGTAAATGTGTCCATACTTTTGACTGGTACTGTATATGGATGCCAAATTGTAAACAACTCATGTACTATATCACTTCATACTGTACCAAACCAAATAAACTCTCAGATTAAAACTGATCAAGCTACCCTCTTAAAAACATCTATTAGGTTAATGTTCCTGAACCTTTCTTACTTATGTAGACGATTGAGCTGTTCATCTTAGGCCTGGGTGATTACAAAAAACACAACCCTACTTGTTATTCCTGAGGCTGGTTTCGTGGTGCAGTTTAAGTCCGTAGCATATTTCTCTGGTACGGTCTGCTCGGGCAGAGGATCAAAGCTCCAGGCAATGAAGACTTGTCTCCCAGACTGGACCAGGAGACCCACCACTAACTATAAATCTAACCAGAATGAGGACCTGGACACCTGGGTGGTCTCTCTCCCCCCTCTCTCTCCTCTGCCTTGCCTTTCTCCCTCCCTCTACCATTCCTTTTACATCACAATACCTCGCCACAAAGCATACTCTATTATACAAACCCTGATAAAAAGCCATAAACAGTATAACAGTCTCTCTCTTTTTACCTCTCCTGTCTTTTCTTTTTGGGTCCAGTTCTCCCCTCTCTACTATTGAGAATCTGAGGTCCTCTAAATCCATTTCAAAACTAATAAACAATTGTCAAGTGAGAGGGAAAGCAGAGAGAGCACTGACCACTTTAAAAGCACATCAAAGAAAAGAGAGAAGAGCCATGGGGATGGGAAACATGGACGGTCCAGCACACACACACACACACACACACACACACACAGACACACACACACACACACACACACACACACACACACACTTATTAGAATATGTTGTGCCATACAGTATCTAATTTCAAATGTCATTCTAGTTAATAGAATGCCAAAACATTTAGCAACCTAAATGTTTTGTATATGTAATACCAATAAATAAAGGCATTACAAAGCTATCATGCCAATAAATCGTTTTAGTACTCATTTAACAAGTATGTGGCGATTTTTCAGTACAAACCCCTAAACAGATCACACATGTAACACAGCAAGTCTTACATTTATAACAATTGATTGTACTTTAATTTGGTTTGTACACAGTTCTTATCACCCAACATTGTTTTAAACACTACAATATTTTATGATAATGAAACCCTCTAAAATTACTCATTTTAACAAACACTAATTCCAATAGCAAATAATGCAAGGCATTAAGTTTTAATAACTCTTTGAACTGCTGAAGGTTATGTGCTACATTTAGCACAGGATCACAGGTTTTTGAGGAATAGACACAAATTGGTAAATAGACATTTGTGACGTGCTCACAAAAAGGCATTTCCTCAGGTTCTGGAAGAAAGGCCTGTGATTAGTTTAAACACTTTCTTTTCAACCAGGATGAGGGCGGAGCAGGCATTGTAAGACCATCTAATCCTGTTCTTACTTTAAATCCTCAATTTATTTCATACTCTTAATCTATCCCTAACTCTTACCTAACCCTAAACTCACCCTTTAAACTTCACAAAAACCTACAGAATGATAATGTGTTGGCTACATAATATTCAATGTTTCCACTTTAGGCAACATAATGTACACCAACAAGTAAAATTGACTGAACATCTATCATTTGTACCAAAGTAGTGTTTGGCACAAACTAATTTGCATTTAGTCTGTCTTTGGTATTTGGTCGACGTTTCCTATTCATGCCACAGTCAATAACTGCATGTTTCATTCACCGTGGAATAAATATTTTGGCATGGTGAATCGAAGCCTGACATTGGTCAGCAACAATGTGATGAAATGCCTCATCCAGGGCCTAAGAGAGGGAGACATGCTGATGGGGATGCCAGTCACATGCCTTCCACCATGCTGAAAAGTATTCCTAAAAGGAAAGGAGAGCATTAGGACATATGGCATCAGGGATCAAGTACTGGCACAAAGGTGTTTCTGAACCAACTCTGCATGTTGGAACCTAACAATTTCCCACACATTTACATACAGTTGGTGACCCATTCAGTTTGACAGACCTGCTCAATATCAATTTGAGACTCTGAGGTATGGACCACCTCATTTTCAGCTAGATTGGAGAGTAAACAAGCACTTGTTTTAAAAAAAAAATCAATGAATATGGGATTAAAGTGCAGACTGTCAGTGTTACTGTAATTTGAGAGTATTTTTTTGTCCAAATTGGCTGAACCATTTAGAAATGACGACATGTTTTGTACATAGTCTGCCTGTTTTACAGCACCAAAAGTATTTGGATGGATTTCAGTTTTTTTCTATTGATAAGACACTTGTAATGAAACCATGGTCCAGTTCATCATCATCATAAAATAATCAGCACAGCAGTATTCTTTTTTTACAGAATAGTAAGTCATTTATCAGTGTTTTCATACACAATGCAAATGCTAAGCACGTTGGTAAACAACCTCTCTACAAAAGACGCAAAACTAGTTAAGTAAATCATGTCAAACAAAATGAAAACACCAAACCTCTTCATTATGTGTGTAAAACGTCTATGCACAATTGTTTAATCATCAATCGGTCCTCATAAATGCATAAAGAGAGCATCTTTGAGGATGTTATATGCAAGAATGGACCAAGCAAGAGGCTGAGGGTGAAAGCAAGGAAAAAGTAGACGCAGAGGGGCCATTGAGGAAAGAGGGTTCCGATACATGATGGTGGAGTAGCTCAAAAAATATAAACCTGTAATTTTTCTCATGACATTTCTTCCAAAATGATGTTGTCCGTCCAGGACTTTCCATGAAAGAGGCTGGGCAGCTTGACCATTTTTTACATTATTTTATTTTTACAGTGATCTTTTAGCTTGGTGTATTTTACTTTTATTCTTAGTATGTGCAGCATTATTGAATTGGTAAAGAACAAAATAGAATAAGGTAAACAAACTGGTGATATTTGCTAAAATGATTGTCTATGATTACAGTAGAAACAAACTGCACATACATTTAAAAGAGGGTTAATCATGTTAGGATACTGAGATAAGTTGTATGATTTGCTCCAAGTAGTTGATTTTATGTCATGTATTTACGTGCATTCTGAAATATTATTCTATGATTGCCTGAAGTTGGCGGCCCATAAATATTACCAGACACTTGATATCTTCATGGCGATTCTCTGCCAGGCTTGGAATAAAACCATCTTCAGTTCCTTGTTTTGTGCCCTTTTTCCATACAGTCGTGTCTTCAACATGTGAAAGAAATGCCCAGTTGGCCTTAGATTGGGTGATTGACTCGACAAATCAAGAATTTTACACTTTTTGTCCCTGAAAAATCACCTTGGTAGCTATGGCAATATGTTAATGATCATTGCTGCATGATTTAAGTGACTTGAGTCTATGGGCATTTTGCGGTTCTCAGCAGGAAACATGTTTCTGTACACTTCAGAATTCATCCTGCTGCTGTCAGCTGTTACATCATCAATTAACACAGTGAGTCACTTCCAATGGCAGCTAAACAAGCCTAAAAGACTACACCACCATATTTCACAGATGAGGAGTTGTGCCACTTCCCTTTTATCCACACTTCCCTCTTGCGATCATTCTGGTACATTTTGATCTTTGTGTCATTATAAAAACAAAGTGCTGGAATACGGAGCCAACAAAATGAAAACATGGTCAATGTCCGAATACTGCTGGAGTTCACAGTAGCTGCACACAGGAAGATGTTTCCCCCACATTGTCCAGGCACTTGGACAGTCTTTCGTTGGCTCATGTCATTGCACAGAGGCCACTGTGTCTTAGCCAGCTAGAAGCCCACCAACACTAAGGTTATGTGTTTGAATCCTACTGAGGTGACTTTAAAGTGTGGGTACTTGGGTTAGCCATTCTACACTCTTCAAAATACTTTTGAAAATGTTACCAAAGAGCTAAAACAAATCTGTAACCACTTGAGAAAACAATGTGATCATGTACCGACAAGTGAGTGTGTGCATCTCGTCATTACGCTGCTATAGCTTCTCTGTCACTTGATTGTAGGTAGAAACTGAGAGACAGTAAGATTACCGTTGCAGGTGGATGATGTGTTTTTATTCCTGCTGCTTTAAGATCTCCCTCTGTCTTACCCTGGCTGCGTCCATTTCCCTCAAACCTCCCTCCTCCTCCGTTCATCACTGCCACAGTCTGGATGCTGTGGAGGTGCCAGAATGGCTGAGCCCGGGGGAGCCGACCCTCCGTAGGGGGAGAGAGAGGGGGAGGTGGAGGATGATGGCCAGCAAGCAGAGGGTGGATGGAGGGAGATAAGTTCACTTCACAGTCCATGACATAAATCACATCAAGACATGACACCGTGACACTGAGCAGGACCACTGATAAAACTAGCAGGGGAGAGAGAGAGAGAGAGAGAGAGAGGGAGAGAGAGAGAGAGAGGGGGAGAGAGAGGGAGAGAGAGAACGTTGTAAGAAAGAGAGGGAACATTCAGATACTTGTTGACCACAACAGCAGAGATCTAATGTGCAGCCAGGGTGGTAATTAAGCCGTAGGACTTCAGGGTGAGGGGGAAAATCCGGGACCTGAGTGGGTGTCGTTGTTTAAAGCAGCTGTCTGCTTCTGTTCCCTCTAACACAGAAAAGAGGGATGTGATGATAGTGTTATTGTAGGCCAAACTAGAGGACGTCATATTCTCAAGATAAACTCGAGTCTATGTGGTGTTGCCTGTATTCCCCTAGGATTTAATCCGTAAAACATTTTATTACACAATAAAATTTTGTTAGCCTTCTATTACTTCCAATAACAGGCCTTTAATTAGAAGTATGGGAAATATTGTGACAATGTCACATGACGTCATGTCTCCAGCATGTTGACAGGGAGTTGTATTGGGTGGTTGTTGATGATTTTCCCATACCTTGTAGTGTCATTATCCTCGTGGCTTGGTTACCAGGTCAACGCCTTAAAAGAATGGGAACTTGTAAATTGTTTGACGGCCTTACATTTCTACCACTGGCTTAAATGAACTGTGGAACCACGCGGCTAATTCATTATAAAAACAAAACGTCCGTTTGTTTACCAAAATGCCCCCAGCCTGTATATATATGGCCTAGACACGCTAGTATCACACCTCAGAGAGAATGACAATGGTTGTGGGTCCATTTATTAGGTGTTGAGGAAGGTCAAGAGAAAGCGCAACAAGAGGGGTAAGTAGAGAGTCATTCAAGGTAATAACTTTGCACAGGCCTGGGTCGTATTTGGCTTTAGAAATAGTTTTCCATAAACAACATAAAAAAATTACTGAATGTGCTCTTTGAAGAGTTATCAAGGCTGCTGGTCCATTTGAGCTACCTGAGTTACATTGTTGGCCTCATGGCCTTTATCACAGGTCATAAAGTAGCAGGGGCCATGAAATCAGATGATCAATACGACGATTCTTTTAAATTAGGATGAATCATTTTGTTATTTTAAACTAGGACACTAATCTAGGTGGAAAGTCAACCATTCTCACACAGAATGTGCACACATGAAAACACCAGAGCAGACAAGAACACACTAACACAGGCGGACATGTGCACACACACACACACACACACACACACACACACACACACACACACACACACACACACACACACACACACACACACCAGCTTATATAGGTACACAGTCACTCCTCAGTGTTATCAGTAAGCAGTGAGATAGAGCTTTTTTTTTTTGGAAATGAATGGAAAAACTTGCAACGGACATTAAAGCAAATAGCAATGAGTGTGCTTTCCTGGCCAGACTTTCAGTCTTTCCTGCTGGAGATAGGAGCTGGAACAGCAAACGTCCTCCAGGAACCCTCCCACCTCTTTCCCAAACCTGCCTGCAATTGGCTGGCTAACATACATGCACATACGTATCTGCATAGGCCTATGCGAGATTTACATACTAAGCCCACATAGAATTATAGAGAGAGATAGAATTAGAGAGAGCGACGGAGATATATGGGGGGGGGGGTAGAAGTTGGAGGGGGAAAAGTCCTCACAACTGTGTGATGTGTTTGGGTCTGGTTTTCTCTGCTCAGTGGAGCCTGCTGCCTGTCAACTGTGAGTGGCCTTATCTTCCCCAAACATTTACTTAACCCTTTGTCTTACAGGACCTGGGACAATGAGACAGGCCCGAGGAATCCCACCAGAAAGCCACGGAGACAGGCTGCCTGTTTTCTGATACCATACTCCCTTCCCTAGCCTGGTCTAATCTGACCGACTGACTCCACCCTACCTCCCTACCACGCGTTACAGTGCCAGCTGCATGGAGCCGCTAATGACTAGCCTCTTCTGCGCTTAAGTCTCACTCAGCATCTCATCGCTCCTCTGCTTCCCCCTCTTCTTTCGACTCTCTTAATCTTCCCACACCAAAATGTCATTTATTAAAACTCGGAATGTATATTTCCATGTCTTGATTTATTTAATTCCCTCATCTCTTGTTCTGGCCCAGCTAACTCAAAGTATTTATTTATTCTTCCTAATTTAAGCCCCCATCTCTTGCCGTAAACACCACTGGCTATCTATATGCATTTAGTGCGTTAACTTATGCGTCAGAAGAATGCAACAATCAACCTTCGTCTTTGTGTCCACTTGGGGGTCGAGGGTTGGGGCTGTGAGCTGAGGGGGACTGAGGAAGGCTGGGGAGTTCAAAGAGAGGTAAGGCTTAAGACATCATCAAGTGAAACAATACTGTGCCTCTGAGGAGTGGAACGCTTTGATATTACCATAAAGTCAAATACTTCTCCTTTATGCCTAATTGACAGTTTTCTCAATCACGTACAAGCATTTTTTAAATTTGTATTCCCAATATTCAGAGATAGCATTATGCCATAGACCTATGAATTAAACCTTACTGTCTGCAAATATTAACACTATACATCTCTTGAATCTAAGCTCTCTAAACAGAAAGTCTGCCTTTTAAACATTTTAATTGTCTTTCCAGATGCCCAAATACAGGTTTTCTTAGGTTTTCCTTGATTTTCTACTTTACCTCTTGTCCTCAGTTTCATCATATCCAATCTCACTCACCCGTCAACCTCAGTTAGCTTCGCAGGCATCTGAACCACCTGAGAGAGTTGTTAGAATGCAATGACACAAAGAAATCTCTGTTGAAGGTGCCTTAGTGATGTTGCCAATTTGCATCACCAATGGAGCTTCGGCAGCTAGCTGCATAGTCAAGGTTCAAACCTACATGTGATGGTCAGCTTGGTGCTGCAAAAGAGCAAGTTATCCCTAATCACTTCCTGTGAGTCACGCAATAGAATTTCTTGGAAAAATATTGTACATTATCAAAAGAGCTAACAAGACACAGCTCTGTGCGTTTTTTTACATGTAGTTGCCTTCTCAAAACATACATACAGTACATTATCAAAACTTTGTAATACTGTCTAAATTCTAAATACATTCATCAAAAGAACTAACATTTCTGCAAAAGATAAACACAAACAACAACAAAATTATTTGTCCTTAGATCATCACTGTTTCTTTGAAGCAAATAAATACATAGAATCAAAATTGGAATGCATATGCAAGCTTGTGGGCGAGATTAATTCATTTAAATCCTATTCAATTCTCTGCATCTCTTCACATTCACAATGTTGTTAAGCAGACCTCATCGTCTTTTTTTTAACATAATTACCTACTACTAAAGCCATTTACAGTTTTAGTACAATTTACTGATCTCTGTAAACTGATAGCTTTTCACTTTTTATGAAAACATGTTGATATTCTGTGAACAAAACATGTCATATTGAATGTAATTAAATGTATTGTGTTTAATGTAAAACATCCAAAGTCCAAAAGTACATAAGTAAGAAAATGATCAAGCATTTGGAAAATGTCTATTTAAAGCTATTTAAGCATTTTACTATTGTTTTTCTGCTATAAGTATGTTTAATCAAAATAAAAATAATAAAAAAACGCTTGCAAGCAATCGAGAAAAACTGTATGATCGTCCACCTTACAAACCAATCAGTGGCCAAAAGTTGAACTTTTTTTTTCTTCATCAATTCATCCCTGCCAGGCAGAGCTGAAGTATTGCAGCCAGAGGAGCTGAGTAAAGCACTTCTGTGAACTCTTGATCCCAGATGGTGGAGAGCTGCACTGAGCGAAGGAAGGAGAGAGGGGAGAACCTAACATAAAATACATCCAGCTCTCCTCAGTACATTTCTTTGTATAGTCAAACAAATCATGATTAAAAATATTTCAGAAGAGGAGGATCTGTATCTGTAAATCTGTCACTCTCACTTGAGTTGTAACTCCTCAGCAATGGATACAAACCCACTGGAGGAGAACTGTCTTTCCTATCTCTCTCTCTTGTCTCTGCATCCTTACTGTAAAATAAATAGTGTGCATCTATGTGCAGGAAACAGAGGAGAGGCTCCGCTACAGGTTACACAAAGTGCAAAATCACAGACCACAGGGAGAGTGAGGTGAAGTAAGAGAGAGAGAGACAGAGAGAGAGAGAGAGAGAGAGAGAGAGAGAGCGAGAGAGAGAGAGAGAGAGAGCAGTGTTGAAGACTGAGAGACAGTCGTTCAGATAGAGAGGAAAAAGAAAAGTTTGGATGTGAGAAGCAAAAACTATATGAAAGATCAAGCAAGTGAGAGAGAGAGGGCAAGGAATGAACAGGAACACTTATTTAGATCCCAGCAGAGGTCTGACAAGAGACAGTGGAGAGGGAGGGAGAGATAATGGAAGAGAATGAAAGGGAATTCCACATGTAGTCTTTACGATGGCCATAATTATCATTATTTAGTGCTGTGCTTAGCGTATGGGACGGAATTACTGGGTATGACATCACCGCTGGAGCTTCATCAGAAGATCAGACGTACATGGCTGGCTATAAGGCTATGCACACGGCATCATTCAGGTTTCAGACTTCAAGGACGAGACATGAGTTTGTTCATATTTTAACAGCATGCTCTCATTCAATTGAAAACATGATGACATTTCTGCATGCCATGGACTGTAAATGTAGGTAAATGAACCATTTCATGTAGCTTTTGGCTTAGTTTGTTATGACCCTGGTGTTGGTTTGTGTGTAGGTGTGTGTGTCTGTGTGTGTGTGTCGGCATGCATGCGTGTGTCTGGGGATTTCTCTCTAGTGGAAGACAGCATTCCTGATGAGTCAGTGACCTCGAGGCTAAAGAGGGGTGATGGTAAGGCTGAGCTTGAGTCATTGGTAGCTCATGGTCATAGGGGTGTGTGTTGATAGCTAATGAACGCTGGAATAGATACGGCAGGAGGGTGGAGATGGTTAGGTGCATATAGACTGGGGGTAGAGTAGAGGGTCCTGAAGAAACGTGGGAGGTTGGGGGTTACCGGCCATCCTGTCTCCTCCTATCCTTGCCTTGATGGGGGTCTGAGGTAAAAATAATACTGCCATGGATCAGCCACAAAGCCTGACGCTGACGCCTGTCCTGACACTAAGGTGGCGCAGTGGGAACCAGGGAGCCGTCCCCTCCTGGGGCCAGTACCTGGTACCCATCACTCCACACCCCTATCCCCCACACACACCCACCCCCACGTCCACCCTCCCTCCCACACCCGCCCACCAGAGGGGTTGCTTCTCTGAGGCTCAGCTCAGCAGATAAGACTACACCCTCCTCCAGGCCACCATACGAGCCCCCACATCCACCCCAAGGACCCTGTATAATCCCTCATTATTCAGACTGTAATATACTGTACACTGACAGAGCAGATGGGATCTCCTGATTCTGACAGCCAGTTCAATTACATGATAAGCCAGGTGTTTGTGAAACATCATTTATTTTCTTTATAATTAGGTGTGTCAGAAAACATGTCGGCCTTTGTGTTACTACAACAGGAGATTAGTCCGCAGACAGACCAAGGCACTGAGAGGTGGGGACAGAGCCCCTTTGGCACACTGTGGTCAGGTAGGAAAATGTTCTGAGCTATTTTCCTGAGTCATCTGTGTAGTCAGGTAACAAGTACATTGACAAACCAGACTCAGTGTGAGCAATGACCCTGAACTGTCAAACTAATCTGATCAAACACATTCCCCTGAAGTCATCCTCTCAGTCTCTTAGAAGACAATCGATGTCACACTAGAAAGACTAAATTATGCAAACAAACAGCACAAACAATCAGGTTCCGATCTCTCTTATGGCTCCCGTCTTGTCATTCAACTCCTCCTCTCACTGCCCAGAGTGTCTTCTCCCATCCATCCATTCCATTCTCTCCTTCCCTCTCTGTCTTTGCCGTCTCCCCTCCTTCTCCCTCACCTAAGCCCCCAATTTTCTAAGCCCCAAGACTGTCCCTCCACTGAGTTTGGTGGGAGGTGCTTAAGCCTGGACTTGACCCCTGGTTTCTGGGCTCCGTGAAGTCTCCTCTCCACCTTACCCTAATGACAGAAAGACAAACACACACCCACACAAGCATGCACGAGCATACACACAGAAAAACAGTTAGAGACCACATCCACATAAACACTATCTAACCAACACTCCGTGTGCTGCCTGGGCAACAGGAGACTTGTGATGGATCGTGAGTTGGGCATGGAAAAATGTGACTTGTGATGGAAAAATGTGATGGATCGTGAGTTGGGCAACTCCTAACAAATCAACATTTTTTTTCATTGACTGAAAAATGCTTGATACATCCAACACATCTCTTTTAACTGGGGCTCCAAAACATAGCTATGGTGCATATTTCAACAGTGGTAAACCATGTTGAGGTTTGGAAGTAAGCATGTCAGACTCAGAGACATCCAAAGGTCTCAGAAAAGAGAATTCGATAAATCTTCTTATGATTCCCTTTTACCACACAGAGCAGTGAGAAAATCCAGTATTAACATTTCTTTCTCAGGCACCATAGAAGCAGTTCCCACCACGCATGCTGTGCCAGCTCACAATAAATATCATGTCTGTATATAATATACACACGTTGAGCGCTCAGCCACTAAGCTATCTATGGGTGCTGGAGTTAAACTGTTTTAGCGGTACTTAGGATCAAGGTGTGAGCCAAATGTCTCTCATGGCCCATAAATCAAGTTTGTCAGAGTGTGAAGGGGGCCATGGTTAGGACATATAGGGATCGTTCTGGTGAATGGGAGGGATGAGGGGAGGTCTCTATCGACTGCACCTCAAGGGAACTTTTGTGCAAGTTTTTCTGTCTTTCCTGTGCCTTTTCTCTCAAGGAAACAATCAAACCAGCAGTTGCGGAAGTCATCGTTCTCAGATGTCTCCGCGTCATCCATCAGACCGTTGTTTTTGGTCTAATTTTAGGGGGTTCTCTGCACGTCCGGATGTTTTGAGGGTTTTGTGTTGAAAAATTTTTAAAATAGCTTTTTGAATGACAATTGCTAATAATATCAGCAGAGTACATTATTCATCTGTTTACAGGAAACCATGAAAACATGCTCTTCTCCATCTCTCTCTGGTGCTCTCTCTGCTTTTTTGTCAATACAGTATAGCTGTGCAGGATAAGCAGTGTGGACACAAGTGCTAGTTTCCAAGGCAGTGGTATTATCAATTATTTGTGTACATTATCCCACACAATAAACCTGCAATCCTCATTTTCAGTTTCTAGATTATTTTTTTAAGTATATTACTTTTTTTAAATTTTAATTTAGCCTAACCCACTGCAGTTTCCCTGGACGCCGACTTCGAATACCACTATTGTATATGGACTGTTAAAGCATGAGTGAGAGCGCCTTCAAGCAGCAAAAAGCTCACCTTTGTGGAAGGAGAAAATGTCATCAGACTCTTCAGTTATCTATAACGATCGGAGTGACAGTAAGCTGCCAAAGATATTGACCTTTAGAAATAGAATTGACAATGATGTGGATCATTGTGTTGCATAGTTCATATTGAAACCAATATGGATAACCCCTAAACGATTAACATTCTGAATGCCAACTGAACCATGGTGTCTGGACTGAGCACCTGTCATGGTGTGGGCTTTTGCCTTGGGTGTACTTATTGCCGCTTTGGTGGGAGATGCCCTTTGGTTTATGGGGCCCTTGTATTACGACGCTTGCCCTGCTTGTTCCTTGACCTTTAGCAAGGCGAGGTGGTGTTCTTGAAGGAACAGCAGTGTGTTGTTGTTGAAACATGTGTTGTTGTGCGCCCCAGGACTACACCCTCCACAAATTAGAAAATCTTTTTATGTCTCAATTGGGACTAAAAAAAACTATCCACACTAATGACAAATTGACACAACTAAGCAAAAAGTCTCTTTATATGAAGGCAATGTAGCAGGGAAACAGAATGGCAAAGATGTTGGGAATTTGGATATGCTGTAGAAATACACACGCAATGTAAATGAAACTGAATGAAAAGTCCAATAAGCACACGCAGTGCTTCTAAACTAGACAAGAAATTAGACAATATCCAGCTGGAGAGGTTGCATTGTGTTTCTGCCCAGAGACAGGTTTTGATGTCCATACAGCCGAGTGGTCCAAGGCATGGAGGGGAGCCAAGCCGGTCATAGAATAGTCAGTCCCAATGTAACATGAGAAAAGAGCCCCCGAAGAGTTGCTAACTTAAATGTGTGTCTGCGTTGTCGTTAGCGTTGTGTGAGTGTGTGTTGGGCTGCAGCAGAGATGGCAGACAGTTTTGGGCCGTACTGAGAGCACACACGGAAAACAGGCTCAGTCAGTGAATCAACCAAACGTGTTCTCTGTCATCGATGGGCAGGCTGTTGACCGTGTTCATTTCGAAAGCTTGTTCATTTGGTTTGTTTTGTTTCATTTTTGAGAGTCACAAGAAATGGTTATGAGTTGTTTTCAAGTTATTTCAATGCAAAACGCACATATGAAGGACATAAATGTGTTCATTGTATTAAAATGAACTGCCTCAGAAAGTACTGTTAGGATTGCACAAACACAGGAAAATGCCCACACCACCCAACAGTGGGGGTGATGCCCCTTGTTTCCTCTTCTAACAGTATTAGAATGGTCTAACTAAGGGCCTATTCACAACAAAGTTGTGGTGATGAAATTTACATTTGAACATGTATGAACAGAATATTTAAATACATGTTTCTATTTACAATGCCTTCGGAAATTATTAGGACACCTTCACTTTCTCCACATTTTGTCATGTTATAGACAGTTTGACAAAATATTCTGTTGCTTTTGGAATCAGGACTAGACAGTTAGCTAGCTTGTTTAGTTTGCTATATATTCAGTTATTTAAGTTATTAGTTATTACAGAAACTCATTGGTTGTCCAAATAACAGTGTTCTAATGGAATGCCATTTCAAATAAGGTAATTGTACATTTTAAATTAGATTTTTGAAAGTGAAACAGCATTGCCATTTGACTTGAAGCATGAAAGGTAGCATGCTACTTTCATATTAAAACTAGGGAATAGGGTTGAATTTGTTCCACCAAAAGCTAGCTAGCTAACTGCTGTAACTTACAACTTACTGCAGAAGCTAGCTGATATAAGTAATTTGATCATTTTGTGGTAGTATTTTTAACTTTATGATGCAAGTCATTAATTTTATGTAGAGTTATCAGAGTTGTTTAGACGTCTTGTTTCATAAAGTTGTAAACATATTGCCCTAGTACATACTATTTACTAACTCAGCAACAGTGGCTATATTTTGGTGGAATATATTGAATGTTATTCTACTAACCAGCTGCACTAGTTAGTAGCATCCCTAAACCTATGCCATTTCTTTCTTATCAAGTCTGACTGGCTGCCTATGGCACATCCTTAACTAGCATGCTTGGAAAAGCTAGCCAACTGCTAGCAACAGAAAATATTTTGACAGGGCAAGGTGCTGCATGTGCTTGTATTCCGCCCATCACTTAGCTTTGTCAGAGTGATACATTCCTGTTGCAAATGTAGATGGAAAGGTCTGTTTACATATTATTTAAATAATATTTACATTGAAATGTTGTCCCTATAACTGTTGTTAGTGTAAATAAACCCTTTGCCTTGGCATCCCTAGGGTATCCAACAGCCATGTGCCACAGCTACAGGCGTTTTTATGACCTAATGACTGTCTGGGTTAATATAGGCAAGGTACTGTTGGGTATAGTGACTCAACTGGGTGCCTCCAACAGTCAGTGTTAAGATTATTCTGAAACATCATTTGGCGCTTAGGTAACTAATTTCGCCTTTGTTTACTGAAGAATGACTGTGAATGGCATAACTCGTTTTGGTGGAGGAACGGTGGATATGTTAAGGATCCATCACTTCTGCCTTGACTGAGGAGACTGCAAAGAGATATTTGAAATCCTGTCCTATGAATGAAGGAGACAGGACACTGCTGTGATTATAACATGCAAAATATTTTCACACGCTGGAATGGAAAAGCATCATCATTTGGCAGGCCCTAAGAAATCAAAACCTGCATATACACACACGCTTGTACGCATGCATGTAGAAGCGCACACACACAAACACACACACACATCGAAGCACACACGACTGCGTTCCTCCGTCTAAGCCCCCTGTCACACAGAGCGATGAATGGGGCCTTTGGAGAATCGCTCTGGAGACAACACACGGAAGTTTTTGATTTACGGCCTGAATATTACCTAAATAAATGCCTGTGCTACCCTCCCTACCCCGTCACCCATCTACACACACACTGTCCACACACACACCAACCCTCAGAATCACTGCTGAGTTTGAAAACAATATCCTGTTTTCTGGACTGAGGGAATCATTGAATGGAGAGGCCGGGCTGCACAACCCTGGGAAAAACGTGTGTTACTGCTGCCAGGCCAAGAGGAAAGGCCATCGCTCACTAAGAGCCTCTGACTCAGTCACTCACACTATCGCTGCCCTGTGGGCCTTCCCCCTGTCTGTCTGTCGCTCCCCCTATTGAGCTATTCTATTCCCATCACAGAAGACGGAGCGCTACGGACCTGCAAGGGGAAAAATGTCTCCCCGGGGATTGGAATCACACGCACATTAATTTCCCTGAAGGATGGATTGGAGACGTTGTGGTAGAGCAACTACATAAAGAGTACTAGCTATCAAAAAGAACAATCATAGCCTTGACACTTCAGTGACCCTGGGCTTGATTTTCTTAGCTTCAGCCACAAGGTGTTAGTCACTGACATTGGTTGTCTCAAACAGTGTTTCCTCTACAAAATAGACAATCTGTAGTGGTAAATTGTCTCTTAGGAAATAACATGAAGGCGAACATGAAAAGCATGCCGAGTCAAAGGCCTACTGACAGAGCTACACGGGTAGGGAAAGGGACAGTGTGAAGGGCAAAATACATGGCCTTGCATAGCATCCTGCTTTGTTGTTCTTCCACACTGACCCTACAAAGTGTTTCAACTCTCATTTCTAAATAAGCATTTTCTTTAAAAAAAAATAAAAAATCTAGAGGAGCAAGTGGCCGTGAGAGATAACTAGAGGGCTCTCCACAAGTCCCACTCCAAATGTTTTACCCAGCCAAAGACCACACTAACTCACAGACTATTGAATGGAAACGTGGCCCAGGCTATTTAGCACTATGTAACACTTAAGAAGTGACCCTTTGAGGGGGGTTGGGGGGCTAATACAAACACAAGAGGCATGTTAGAAGCAGTGGGGGGAAAGGTGAGGGGATGATTTAGAGGCGGGCAGTTTACCTGCATACAGTTCTTTCCTTATAATTCACACCTATGTGAGCACAAAATAAATCTACTTCAAGAAAAAACATGCAGAGGGGCTGGGGCAGAGAAGTTGCTCTAAAACGCCAGTAGCTTCTACGTAAGTGAGTCTAATGGCCTCAACCATTCATCATACAACAGATCCTTCAAGCAGCAACTACTAACACAACAGATTAAGGATAGAAACAATTTGGCAAATAGTTATAAAAGGAGGCTAGACATCTCTCTCTCTGTGTCGCCATGAAGCAGTAAAGCATAAGGTTTGTTGCTGACACACCAGTATTTCCCAGTGGCAGGGCAAACGCGTGCCAGCCAGGCCTAAGCTCCAGGGATCATAAAGCACAGTTGGAACCTAACCTTTGATCGACAACATTGGCTTGAGAAACAAGAGCACACCCTCCTCACACACACATACACATGTTCAGCAACACCCATGTAACCAGACAGGAGAGATACACCCCAGTTCCCAAATATGCCTACACTACTTACAAAGCTTCATTTATACTAAAAACTCTAATACAAACCAAAATCCACTTGTATTTGTTTGAAACCAAATATCAATTACTATATTGGTCAATAAAGATGATGCACACAATAATCATTAAACGGTAAGGTAAAACCATAAAAGATTAATATTTTCCAAGTCACTTCATCAAAAACAAAACAGTTAATTTAGCAGTTTATTCAACTAAACAAAAGTCAAAGAGCAAAACCAACAATACTTTGGTTATGCAGCTAAAAGTATACCTACACACATGTTTTTGAAAGATTTTAGATTATAAAATAAAAATAAATTTCCCTTATATTTCAACAAAAATACAGCAAATAAAATGAGATTAACATGTTCAGCATAATTAAAATAAGTATTTTCTTATTTCTTAAATTTCAAAAATTCATTAGTTACAACCTGATTTTAAAATTTTTCCTTACCCTAAAAATCTAGTTTATGGGACAAGAGAAATGTGCATCTGTGGTCATTGTCTTTAAACCAACATTTCAAACTTCAGCTAACTTTAGCCACTGCTAGCATAAACAATGTAAGTAATGGTAGGTGTGTATGTTTTTAAAATCAAAGCTGTATTTACTTATGTCTCTTACAGGCGATTAGAGGTGATTTGGCCATTAAAAATACATCCTTACGCACGCTTATTGCTTCAATAAATCTTTGGTAAAGTTAGCTTAAGTTTAAAGAAAACTGACCAAGGATTACTGTTTCTCTTAAACCATAGATTACACAGAGTAAGGGACCATTTAACATTAAGGTGTAAAATAGTGAAATACTCCTTCAAGACATTGCACATTAAATGATCAGACCACACGTTGTTAAAACTTGAATGATTAGAACAGGGCTTTTGGAAATAAGGAAAACCGTTTTAAGTATTCAGTATGGTATCTAAACATGTTTAAGTATTAGGGAACTTTTAAAATCATATTGCTTTTTTAAATCTGTGTTCATACTGTATTTGTAAATATATGCATTATTTGTAAAATTCACAATATATGCATTCAGTTACATACAAAACCCAAGTAAATAAATACTTCCTATTTTAGAGGTCATACCTTATACATACTTCTGGGATATGACATGTTGGCTTTGGTGTTTCATGACTGTTCTTATCTTAACATAAATAATGTATCTATAAAAGTTAATAATCTACCTGTACATGTCAGTAATTAAATATGTTCAGAGGTAATAAAACACTTGCATTTTTTGTCCATCTGGTTCTGTGTTTAACACTCTGTGATGACTTGTTAAACTGTTTCTGGTTATTTTGAAACACCATGTAAAACTGTGATGCTGATATCACAAAAAATACCATCAATTACAATAACCAAGAAAACAACAAAAACAAAAACAACAACAAAGAAAATAGAAATATTATTAATATTTCCCAATGAAGAGTCCTTCTCCGTATACATTCCACTTGATTGCCGTCGCTTCATTCGTTTTTTTATCCTTCCATCCATGAGAAAGAGTCAGTCTGTAAGTCTATAATAGGTAGTTGTTGTCACAAGTCTGTATTACCCACAGTGAGTGGAGCTGGGTTCAGAACCTGACCCGGTGGGCTACCGCCTCGGTCATGCCTGAGACAAAGCACACCATGAGTTCTGTGCGGCGATGGATGTGGGGGTGAAGGGATAGTCCTCATATTTGATATCCACATGTCCCGAACCAGCACGGTCCAGATGTGAAGAAGCCTTCAGATTAATTAAAAAAAGGGGATGGTTAAATCACTGAGCACATTGGTGAGGCTTTTGAACGATCCCATAAAGTGGGGTGCAACAAATACAATGTGGTCACAAATTCAAAGGATAATTGACCAAAATCACGCAGGAGTGAGATGCCATACCTGGGACACAGGGGCTACAGTCTGTCCAGCATAGGGAGAGGGGGCCATTTTGGGCTCGCTCTTTATCGTAGAAGCATGTTCGGAGACAGAGATGGAGGATGGGGAGTTGGTGCCTGAGGCTGATAAACCTCCTGAAGAAGACAGATATGTAGTTGGAGATTACTGATACAGGACACATACGCGTCCTCGCATCAACCGCACTACACTTCACACATTCTTCCTATCTTTCCTTTGGGTGCCCATTCTTACCTGTTGAGGGTTTGGACTTGGGAATCTTAGGTTTCCGTTTCCTGGTCTGGATGCTCTCCTTCTTCATTGCCAGTGGTCTGGGGACCTGAGAGGAGGATGACAGGCCAAACATTTAGATCCTACTAGTAAAAAAAGGTCAGCGTGCCTCAAAAACACACAACAATAACCACAATGACGAAAAGCTTTCCCCCGACACAAAATAATGCACTATCCACACTGCATTGCCAAGCCTCTAGACGTTGATTATGACAGCATCAAGGTGTGTGTGTGTATTATCTACCCCATGTAGTTTCATGTAGAGGCCACAGGCATTGCAGACAGGCTCCCCCTCTGCATTGCGACGCCACAAGGTGGTGGTACTGGTGTGGCAGTTAGTGCAGCACAGTCCGGCGCGGCGAGATGTGGTCTGCTGTGGATGGAGATACAAAAACAACATGTCAATAAAATGATTAAACCCAACCGGAAAAACTAAATCTGACATTTTTCTGAGAGTGAATCGGACCAAGGACAAGGCCAGAGGAAGACGGATTGTGAGACAGGTGTAGAAAATGAGAAAAGGTCTCACCAAAACTAAACATGACATCGCCTGCGGCGTTGCTAGGATCACAATACAGATCACGGGCCCCGTGTTCTGCCCCCCCAGCACCCCCCCTAACCCCCCGATTTGGAATGTCAAATTGCTTCTGTGTAGTTTGCAGAAGAGGCCTCCCCACTACCCATAGTGAAACAAAACAGTGTACAACTAAGGGCTACCCTCAGAGTCTGGTTCCTCTCTAGGTTTCTTCCTAATTTTGGACCCTACAAGGGAGTTTTTCCTAGCCACTGTGCATGAACTGTTGCTTGCTCTTTGGGGTTTTAGGCTGGGTGTCTGTGACAACTGCATTGTAAAAAGGGCTTTATAAAATAAATTTGATTGATTGATTGACTTCACATGAGAAATATTTCACAGCGCTGGGCTAAGCACTAACCACTCATGGCTGAGCCTGCCTCGCTTCTCTATCAGCTTGTTATTGGACACAAGAAGAGACTTCTCGGCAGAAACACAGTGGTTTAGTCACGTTGTTCCCTCGCCTCGTACAGCTTTAGCTAAAAACAGACAACCCAAGGGCAAGGTCACTGAAGGACAAATAAAAACAGAAACAGGCCTAGACATAGCAGAGCAGAGCTGGGGTAATTCAAGGCAGCTGCTCTAAGAGGCTGGTATCTGCCTGGGAAAGATACAGTGGTGAAGGTCTTTTTCTCTCACTCTACTACACAGACCTTCTACCCGCACCTTCTAATATGTTTTACTCTTCTTTCACTTCCTCCTTCTGACTGCTGATACCTGTGTTCAATGTTCTACCTGGAAATTGGTAAATTAATACAGTATGTGTGCATTGCAAAAAAGCTACTCAGTAGGATGGATCTCGGTCAATTTAAAAATGTCATCCACACACTTTTATGAATGTAACAGTGCTTACAAGGCGTTTCTGCGGTTTGATGAGTGGTCTGTTGATTCCATTCATCTTGTGGTACAGGCCACAGGCATTGCAGAGGTAGTGTCCAGTGCCATCTCGCCGCCACAGAGGAGTGGAAATGGAGCCACAGTTTACACACTCCCGACCCTCTCCTGGGATCTCATCCAACATGTCTGTATTATTTTGAAGACAAATAAAAACGTTTTAATATTTTATGTATGGTTGGTTTAAATTCAATGTGTTTCATATGATCAGCTAAAACAAAAAATGAACAGGGCTGGAACTAGAAATGTAAATTCCCTAAATCACCAGTTTACAATCATAATAATCATAATCAATCGCTATGAAATAATTTTGTAAAATGCAAAGAAATGTAAAATGTATTGCAATTTATGTGTGTGCCTATATTACTAAGTAAAAAAAGTCAGTTTTTTTCAATAAATTTAAAGGAAATAATAAATGTAAAAAAAAAATTATAAAAATCTACATATTTAAGCCATAAACATAGCTATATGTTTATAATGGCTTATTATAAACATAGATATATGTTTATAATGATTGTAAACCAGTATCGTAGGGCAGGAGGGCCAGCTTGTGATAATGTCACCTCTTCAGCTCGCTCAAGAGGAATTTAAAGCCCTCTCGGTGATGAAAAGAAATCTATACCGAATGTATCAATGCGGAGACAGGGTCATTGGCGTATCTATTTGGGCGGCTGGCGGGGCACAGGGCTCAGACGAGTGGAATGTCAATGGGGCTCTTATCAGTGTTAAGAATCCAGGGGTCCCCATATCAATCAAGCTACTGACACGCGACGGCCTCCTACAATTAATTGCTCGAATTCCTTGTCCACATATTGAACCTGGTCCATAGATACAAACAATAAAACATTGTATCAACATTGTTTTTAACATGATACGATATAATTTTGTGTAAAATATGCGAAACCTAAGTTCTAGCTTATAACTACTACATTAACAACGTCACTTAAAGTAAACTTGGGTTCGATTACTAACCACACATTTTACTTTCTCTCTAATAATTTAGGACTTCAAGTAACAAAATAAATAATGGTTGATAAATTGAAAAGACAAAAATGTAATTTATCAAGATGAAAAATCGTTATTTTATGTTAAAAGAAGTAGGCCTAATGAACATTGTATTCTTATTGATTGGACATGGGCTGTAGGTCCACAATGCAACAGGTGAAAATCCTGTTTCAAAAACCATTAAACGCAATAGCGTATTGCATTTTAATGTTTAGCCGTCGAAGGTCGTGTTGGCAGCTAGCTGAAAGTGTATAGCAGACCAATTTCCAAGTAGATCGTTTATGTCTGATCTAATCAAGGTGACAATTAGACCTTTCACTAAAATGTGTATTGATAATCAAAACAGAGCAAAGGAAAACTGACTATTAGTGTTGTTCAAGTCAGCAACTTAATTAATTGGTTATAACAGCCCCCTCTTTACAGGAATGTGTATTGTGAACGCTTTTTTTAAAGACTGATTTAATCCCAGTGACAGAGAGCCATCGATAGTACAATGTACTAAGGTACAATAGGCCTTCTCAAACGCGTCAATAAATAACTTAAGGAACCAAAAGGCCATAAATTGGTGAGATCAGGGTCCTTTTAACTCTTGACAGCCACAAAAACGAATAACCTAATTAGTCAAACTAGACCTAACCAAAAATAACATTTATTATCGGAATAAAACATCAAAATCAAGATGAATTATCTCCAATTTATATTCACGTTCCTTGTATAGTGCTTCTATAAGTCAGTTATGGGCCATTAGGAATATCATATCAATGAATTAGTGCTGATTTTTGTTGATTATGTGTTAATATTATTTTACGTTGTGGTCTTCTATAATTGCCTACAAAAATAAATTAAATAACATTTCTATTTACAAATCTAATTCAGGCAGGGTGGAAATGTCAGACAACACAAATTTCTCCTAATTTACACTATCAAAAAAAGATACATACCAAAACTGGACCTTCTCCCAGAAAGACAACTTTGACGTCCTTGAAGACTGATCATGCCACCCTCAAAGTGCCCAGGTGTCCAAGAAGTTGCTATCTCCGGGCTCATGTATGTGTATGGACTCGAATATGGTCCTCCAACAGATCGCACTAACGTGCTGCCATACTGGTCTGCTCGACCACCATTGCTGAGTACAAGTGAGTTCTGGTAGGCTGCGTCCCTGCCGGTATTGCTGCTTACTGGTGGGCTGTGAGAGTAGGAAAATCCAGGAGGCGGATGGGGACTGCCTGGATTAAATGAAGAACTGTCTGTGCCAGTCTGAGGCCAGCTGTGATGTCCGCCGAGGCCATGGGACTGATGTGCGGACTCGCACGACTGCAAGTACGGCAGGGTTTGCAGCATAGCAGGCACTCTCGTAGTAGGCACGTACACGGGGGAACTCGCCGAAGGGTGCATATAGCTCCCCGCGTCGTGTGCGTATGGGGACTGGTTGGATGACAAAGCAAGGCTTTGGTACATTTTGACACCGTTTGCTAGTCCTATTTGGAAGAATGTGGTATACTGACTCCTGGATCAAAGCCGGTCACGTAGTCTAGAAACTTCCACTCAACTCCTAGTTTAACTCGGTCAGTAGTCAGCGGATTTTCGTTATCCAGTTGACGGAAAACAACGTAGCTCCTGTATGAAGGTGAAAGGACCACAATTAACAAATGTGTCCTGAAAGTGAGGGACGAATTACAGAAATACATCACCATGTTGCCTACAATTCACATATAGCCTTCTCACAGTCTGAGGCATATTTTACCCATCTATTATCTTATATACGTTTTTAAATTCATGTTTCCCTTTAAAATATAGTTTGGTATAAAATCTGTGAATAATACCACAAAGTAGAATATCCTAAAGTCAACTGAAGAAAAATGCACAAAAGAAAAAAAAGACTTCAGCAGGAAAATAGAAAACAAGTAACAACTAAATAAAATTAATCTGTATTAATCTGATTGACGTTAAATGTATTACAATGACACTAATGGGATCCCATATCTTTGCATGGAGATATAACTAACTATCAGCTTCCACAGATACGATGAACACCTGATTTGCTCCATGTCATTAAATCATAGGAACCTAATCAACCACCATAATAGATAGCCGAGTCATCTCCGAGATGGCTATATGTCTATCAATTCACACAAATCACATAAAACATTGATAGCAGTGTGCACAGGAGGAATACAATTTAATCCAAGACCTCTCATATTATCTCACCAGATAAGGACGGCCGGGTGATAAAGTATTTTTCAGAGGCGCAGTGCGGTGGGCAAACTTCTTCAGTCCGATAGACCCAACGAACGTGATCGGGGTTTCCACAAAGATGTCCAAAATGTATGTGTGCTCAAAGTTTACGAGAAAAAGGAATTATTTACTTCCCAGATGGTCCAAGCCTTTCTTTCCTTTTCTTCGTAGGCTATCTGAAGATAGTTACTGTCGTTGATAATTGCTGATATAACTGAGCTCGGATTCGTTGTCCACTGGAAAACTTTCGAGTTATTTGTATGGGCTAGACCACGTGACCCTCTCCAAGGTAGGACTCAGAAGAAAGGGGCAGGGGGGACGACCATAATTCTAGCTTTAATGGTACCTGAAGATTGACACACCTTTGCTGAATGTGCTGTGTCTTGATTGTGTTTAGAATCAATATAAATATAAATTAAATCATTTTAAAATTACAAGAAATTGTCACAGTTCTTAATGGTTTTTGAAATGTGTTTAGATGTTCTTTGATACGTCTATCGTATATATCTAATGTGCAATCGAATGACTACTAAACAAAATAAAAAACAAAAAATACTACATTTTATAATAATGATACGGCTAAATGAAACGCCAAAATGTTCAAGTAACCATTACTGTAGGCCTACATTTTGATTAAATACTGTGTTTTTTTAAACACAAACCAACTTCATTTGATTTGTCATCATGGCAACCAAATAATTAGAAGATTGATACGAGACATCCACTTACAAAAACAGAGCTTGCTATAAAATACTATCCTCTGCTGAGAGGAAAAAGGATTCGTGATTTTATGATCAGATAAATCAGAATGAAATCTCTATAAAATCAGAAAGACGATAAGAGATATGACCGAAGACTTGGCTTCATAAACAATTATCACTCTCATTATAGACAGTTGTGGTTATTGTTTTGTTAACGATTGACTTGGCCTCCAGAAGAATAAGTTAACAATAATAAGTTTACACTGTATATACGATTAGCAGGGTTATTTGGCATATTACAAACAAGGCAGAGCCTAACAAACAGACATACTGCCTAGAGCATAGCAATATTTTAATGCAACTAACATTTCTAATAATTGTACAATTTATAGGCTGCCTACAAAATTATCGTGCGGTGCTAATCGCATGGTTGTTAATAGAAATCTTATGTCAATGCGTAGAGTTAGTGTTTTTGTTAAGTATTTGGGTACTTTCATGCACCCTATAGACCAACATTTAGTGCCGACGAAGCAATAATATACAGTAGGCTATCTATATTTGTCTAATTACTAAATGTTAATGAACCCTAATAATTAACATAAAACATTTTATTTCATATTTATGGAAATAGATGTCTATCCTATATTGATATACAGTATTTTTCATTGAAGTGATCGCTTTCTGATTTACATTCCCAGTGTTTTCTCTTTGAGACTGCAGACGCTCGGTAGACTTCTCTTCCGCAGCAAGTAGATAATAATAATAATAATAATGTTCTAACAATTCTCAAGCCCCTCAGAAACGTAGAACGCTAGGAGGCAATCAGAGGATGGTACCCGTTGCAACTAAATACATGCATCTTCTTTAATCACTGAGTGTCCCATGTGACTTAATCCCTTAATCCATGTTCTACAGTCGGTTTTTAATCAACGAAGATTTTGGTTGTCTGAATGTCTGTCGTCATAGCCTTTATTCCGACCCCGTGATCTTGTTTACTAATTAACCTCCAATCAGTGTTAAAACAGCTCACTAAATCAACATTTGGAGATTTCAGTGAATTTCTCTTCTAGTCACCTGCGAAAGACCGTAGACAGAATGAAACTAAGAAGTGTGTGTGGTATTTAAATACGTGGCACTTCACGCATAGAGAAGGGATTTATAGCTGTTCTTTTTAAATTCAAAATGAGTTTAATCCATTACGAATTAACATGAAAAATTATCAGAAATAATAGCATTTAGCCCTGACAAAGGATAGAACAAAAGTTGCCAATACATTTAAGTTAGAAATGTGCTTCAATGTGTGGGGAATTAACCGTAAATTATTATTTTTAGCATTCAATTTGTGATTATAGCGTTTTATTAGGCTATGATAGACGAATTTACATAGTTGATATGATTGGGTAAGTAATAGCCGTATTTATAATGCTCAAAAAAATTACAAAATTATGCAGGCTATACTGCAAGATGATTATACGTTTGAATAAAAGTACAACAAACATGTTTGTCAATACGTGCAACCCCGATAATAATTAGACTTGTTAACACTCCTAATATAATTATCTTATGTATACATTTCATACACACGTGAGAGTTTGTGAAGAATACATTAACAAATAACGAATAGGACAACAAGTTATTATATATTTTACTGTGATATGTTTTATTTGATTGAAACCCATTTCATGAACAAATAATAAAACAGCACCTCTTGTCATTTCATGTCATTTTGTGAATTCACTAAAAGAGGTCATGAATTATGGGCAATATCAGTGGCTTTTTTATCGCTTAACAACCTCTTCAATTTAACCGTGTAGAGCGAATGTGATTAGCGCTTGTCGATTAAATAAAAACAGGCCCATTCACGTGCAACCCTAATCGCACAGGTTACCATTCGGAGGCCATGCAAATAATATTACTCATATTCATTTGGCCGACGACCAAACGTACTGTAGCGTGAGTGTATACATTTTTCGTATCTTTTTTAAGGGTACCCGGTGGATGTCAAACCGAGTAACATGGCGTTGCAAGCGCAATTCTCGCTGACGCAGTCAGATGGGGCAAAATGATCCACCGATTTTGACAGTTATTGTAGAAATTCAACAACCTGTATGCCTACAAGGACGCACAAGGTAAACTATATGGATTTCTTGAGTAAATAATTGTTTTATTATTTAAGATGTGAAAGAGAAATAAGCTGCTCCACTACAGTTGAATAATGTTATGAAATGAATGCACCGAATAAGGGGTTAATTGTATGACCTTACTGTGAACCGTAAACTTTTATGCCCTCAGATTCTCTCCATACGTTAAAGCTACCACATTTATTTGCTTATTTTCATATTCCCCATAAATACTACTTCTGCGGCTGTCATAATCTCAGTACTGTATTTCACAGACAACCAAACGGCTGGGTTAGCACGCTGTGTAATTCTCGTCTCTCACTAGGAGAGGCTGATAACAACGCGTATGAATGAGGTGCCTCTTGAGGCCTTCTCCTCTGGAGCCTCGTTACACCGTTCATCACATTGCTCACACCGCTCTATAAGGGAGTCCTGGCAGCGTGCTCGACCATGTCCTTGGTCTGGCTCTGGTTATGTAAATACAATATAAGATGCAGTCGGTGCATTCCTCAAGCTCCTACACTATATTTATGTTAGTCTTAGAAGGCTAACGTTCGGGTTGTCTCTATTATCCGCTAGGGAGAAATGCTATTTTTACCCTAACTTAGATGGCTAAACAGGCTACAAATGTGACGCCACTGTCATTTGAGGATATTCCCTTGTCTTGAATGGAATTTGAAGGTATATATACATTTTTAAAATAAACTCAGAGATAGACAGTATTTTCCAGAGGTATTTACTGTCTATGATTAGACATATTACAATAATATAATCACTTGGAAAGACAAACGACAACGGCAGAATCTGGGTCTAGTGTTGGTAGGTCCCTTTGGTCTGTGTGAGTGTTTCTGACTTAATTTAAAGTGGGACATTATATTCTGGCAGTTTTTTGATTTAGGCGTTAGGTTAATGACATATATATGTTATGTTGTCAAGCTTAGCTAAAAGAGTTAGCTAAAGGTTAGCTTTGATTACGCTAAAGTTTATGGTTATGGTTAGGATTTGTAAATATATTTTTTTAATGGCAAAACTTTGGTTTTCCGTTTTGATAGCTAAGTAAATGTGTGTGTGTGTGTGTGTGTGTGTGTGTGTGTGTGTGTGTAAGAGAGAGTGAGTGTGTTGTCATGTCAGATTCTGTGTGAGGTTGTCCCAACATGTTTTTTGTGTGATGTGATTATATGGTTGTCTCCGCATCTGTCTATAAGTCTCTATGTGTGAGAATGGCTCTGGCGTGGCTCTCCCAGTCTTAGGGGAACTGTAGAGGGAATGGTGGAGGGAACAGTGGAACCAGGCTGGTCCTGGGGAATGTGGAGTAGGAGTCAGCTAATCTCCAGTGCACAGAGAGGCTGGCTCCTGTCTGCCTGTCTGCCATTTCCCTATCTGTGTGTTTCATTTCACACTGTCATTCCCTATCTCTACTGCAGCACTGGGGCTCAGCGGGGCTCCACACACACACACATACACACACACGCACGCACGCATGCATGTGCACACACACACATATTTTACCCACTAATACAAAGGACATACAAGCATCACACACAAAACTATCAATACACTAGAAAAATGCTATTTATAGACAGTGCACATAACACAACAATTACACTATGTGAATAATAGTTTATACCTGATGATTAGGTTGAGGAAATAAGAATGCATATATATGCATGTGCATTATCTTTGTTGTTTGTCACTTAAAGGAGAATGTCAGTATTTTACAACTTGATACTATATACTTCCTCACCCTGAAAGTAATCTACGGGCCAAAATAAATGTTTCAAAATTCAGTGGGCTATAAACAGCCATTACAAACTTCAGCTATTTTTAGCCATTGCTAGCTAAAAATCATTGGATAAAATGTGTAAGAATATACATACCTTTTATATTTTTACTGAAAATCCACTCCATATTTGGTTTGATCTTAGTAAAAGCTGCTACACATTGGATGTGTCCCCAATCTGGAAGATAGGTAAATTACAAGAAACCTGTACCCCTACCCCCACGCTATATGCACTATGGACTTTTTGCTTTCTGTTTCACCTGCCAGGTTTTTGTTATAGAACAGATATTTCACAATGATTTATATTGTAACTTGACTCCTTATAATATCTAGTGCATATATATTTTTTAAAGAAAACACATTTAGAAAACTATCTCGATTTGTAGCAAGGAGAAAATTACAATTATTTACTATTAGGCTGCTAGCCCCTATCCTAAAACTGAAACAGGGTTCCAATTTCAACAACAAGGACTGACTAGGATTGGAATCAATAGAAAAATTTCAAGGCCAATTGCAACACTGGTGTTAATTAATAATGTGAAACACCAATAATTGCCATTACAGGATATACTATATATTATAGACATTTTCTGCGATTACAATACAAAAGTCATTCTATCAAGTTGTACAAATTTGAAATTCTGCTTTAATGTGAACATAAATACTTGGTGAACATGATTACCTAGTGATAAATGAGCCTTTTTACCTGCATCACCACTGACACTGTGGCCATTGCATATTGCTACATGCTGAACTGTATAGACTGTTAGCAATCGTCATTGCTGCGGGTCTAAAGTCCATTCAGCTTTGTTAGAGCAATCTAACCTACCTGTGTTGTGTTGGCGGTGGCCTGGGATCTGGGATGCACAACTAGTCCTCCTGTGTTAAACCTGCACCAATCTGGACAGGCTAAGCTAGAATCCACTAGTTAACCATGAGCCACTTAGAAATAACAGGGCAAAAAGTATTTTATATATGATGCATCTTACTTCTTCTTACTGATGTTGACATTGATGGTGTTATACCAGTGATCGGCAAGACATTTGAGACATTTGAACCAGTGATCAGTAAGACATTTGAGACATTTATACCAGTGATCAGCAAGACATTTGAGACATTTATACAAGTGATCAGCAAGACATTTGAGACATTTATACCAGTGGTCAGCAAGACATTTGAGACATTTATACCAGTGGTCAGCAAGACATTTGAGACATTTATACCAGCGATCAGTAAGACATTTGAGGTTTAATACCAGTGATCAGTAAGTCATCTGAGTCATTTATACCAGTAGTCAGCAAGACAGTTCAGACATTTATACCAGTGATCAGTAAGACATTTGAGCTTTTATACCAGGGGTCAGCATGACATTTAAGACATTTACAACAGTGATCAGCGAGACATTTGAGACATTTATGCCAGGGGTCAGCAAGACATTTGAGGTTTTATACCAGGGGTCAGGAAGACATTTGAAGCATTTATATATTGGGGTCAGCAAGATATTTGAGATGTTATACCAGTGATTGGCAAGAAATATGAGGTGTTATACCAGGGGTCAGCAAGATATTTGAAGAATTATACCAGGGGACAGCAAGACATTTGAGGTGTTATACCAGGGGACAGCAAGACATTTGAGGTGTTATACCATGGGACAGCAAGATATTTGAGGTGTTATACCAGGGATCAGAAAAAAATGTATGCATTTATTTTAAGGATCAGCAACATACTTGCAATGTTATACAAGGGGTCAGCAAAATATCTGAGGCATTACTCCAGGGGTCAACAAGATATTTTAAGTGTTATACTACAGGTCATCAAGATATTTAAAGTGTTATACCAGGGGTAAACAAGGTATTTGAGGCATTATAACAGGGGTCAACAAGATATTTGAAGTGTTATACTAGGGGTGAGCAAGATATTTGCAGTGTTATACCAGGGTTCAGCAAGATATCTGTAGTGTCATACCAGGGTTCAGCAAGATATTTGCGGTGTTATACCAGGGTTCAGCAATATATTTGAGGTGTTATACCAGGGTTCAGCAAGATATTTGCGGTGTCATACCAGGGTTCAGCAAGATATTTGAGGTGTTATACCAGGGTTCAGCAAGATATTTGAGCCATTTATACCAGGGGTCAGCATTAAATTTGACATTTTATTCATATTGCACACGCTCTAATCCAGAGCGACTTAAAATAAGTGCATTCCTCTTAAGGTGTCTTGGAAAACCAACATCTGACAATCATAATAAGTACACTTTACTTCATCAAAGCCATTAGTTGGCAAAGTCAGTGCCAGAGAAATCAAAGTTATGTGCATTTTTTTTTCGGGTGGTGGCGGTGGGGGGTCAGCAATACATTTGAGGTGTTATACCAGTGATCGGGAAGACATTTGAGTCTTTATCCCAGAGGTCTGCAAGACTGTTCTGGCATAAAGGGTCGGCAAGGTATTTGAGGTTCTACCAAGGGGTCAACAAGATGTTTAAAGGCATTTATACAAGGGGTCATCTAGATATTTAAGTGCAATTATACCAGAGGTCAACAATTCACAAGCAGCCTAGATTTCCAAATAACAAACATTGTCCATTATTTATATTTAGAACATGTATACTTTTCAGAAATAGCTTTACACTGAATAAAAAATAATTCGAATGATAAAGATATAATCTCAACATTTTGTAATTAAGTAAATTCAATTAACAAACACAGTTGTATCGTGTAAATGTTATAATTAAAGCAGTATTTGCAGCGGTAATGTACGACTATTTTATAATGGCCAGGATGCGTGCAGGCTTACCGATACTTACCGATATTGATTACTAACTTCAGCATGATGCACGGAAAGCTAATATTTTTTGCATGCATGGCTTACTAAGTAATTAAATACACAGCTGTCAGTTAAATTCGAAAGCTTTTACTAACTACAGTTCTTACACATTGTAACTTAGTGCTCACATCACTTAATAAAGCATAGCCTATATGTGATCGCATTTGCTGATCAAGGCAAGATAGCTACGGTCCCGACGGTAATTAGTTAAGTACACTATTGGGAAGCATCGAAAATGCAATGTCTCTTTAAAAAGTTTTTATAGGCTGTATGCCTGCCATGCCATACTGCATTTGCGCCAATGATAATTTGTGACGTTTAGGCTACTGATTCTTTTCAAAACAACCCTAATAGAACCCCCTATTAACGGTATAGGCAACAGCACTGTCAGTAGTTTTGGAATAAATCTTATAGTACCGAGTAATAATTTGATCAAGTCATCAATGTTTTGCAATTATTAGCGACATACATTTTTTTTTAACATGTCATTAATTACCATTTCTGAAATTTCCGTTAAAATGTTAGCAGGCTAGGTGGTTGGCGACATAGCTAAAAAATACGACCCGTTCCCAATTATAGTCTACCTTACTACTTTGTTCAATTACATTATGTTTTGTTTTTATTGGTGTTGCAAATGACAGAGATCATAGTCTTCTTTGAAGTGTCTACTAGAAAGTTTTGGCTACCTTTCTTGCCTTCCGGTAAATAAAAAAAAAGACTGATCAACTTTATATTACATAATGTCTGGTCTGTCGTGCAAGTGGAATTTCACGATTTGTAACCTATTCTTGTACTAGGCAACTCCAAGTCAAATCTGCGCAGATGGAGCGCGTTTTAGTATTTGATAGGTCTAAAGTCAGTTAAAAATAGTTAATACATTCAAAAAATACATGTTTAAAAATGTGTTTATTATTATATACATCCGTGTTAAAGCAACATTAAAAGTCTAGTATGCAAAAATTAAATAATGCAAAATTTTCATTCAAACATGTTTTTTTATGTGGGGGGCGGCAAACAAGTTCTGTAGGGCGGACACTGCCTCCCAATGCCCCCCGTGCTGCTGGGTCTGGATGCATGTGGTGGTGCACATTTGCTCAACACACTCCTGGATTGGTGGGCATGCTGGGACAGGGAAGCCTGGCCTGTCGTGCCCTTGTCACTACTTAATGGTGGTTCGGGCATCTACTGGCTCAATCATGGTGGTTGAAAGGTAAATGCGTTCTACTCAAAGCGCATATATAGAAGCAAGTATTTCCAGGTTGAGCAAGCTGTATGATAAGGAGCAAATTATAGTCAAAAAAATTGTGAGGGGAGAAAATAAGGTGTACACATTTTTTTAATATATATTTGTTTGTATATATATATATACACACACACACACACACACACACACACACACACACACATATATATATATATACACACACATATATATATATACACACACACAGCTCCAGAAAAAAATAAGAGACCACCGCACTTTTTTCTTTAAATTTCCTTTCCAAAAAAGTCGAAAATGAAGGTTTTCAGTGAGGAACAGAAGGGTTAAAATTAAGAGACCACTGCAAATTGAACACTTCTGTTCCTCACTCAAAACTTTCCTTTTCAACTTTTTTGGAAAGGAAAGAAAAAGGTGCAGTAGTCTTTTTTATACAAATATACACATAAAATACAATGTTTTTGCCTCTGGCCAGAAGGAGGGCTGGATAATGCATCATTGTCCATTTCCAACATCCTAACAATGACTGACAATGCTGTAATAATTGAATTACTATGTGGTTATAGTGCACCATCAATGTGAAACATAGGGAATGGATTGGACATTAAATAGTTGAGATCTTAGTCATGTCCTTCGAACTGTTTTTGACTATAGCTGCCAGTTTGGCTTTATTTTTATTGCAAGTGTCACATAGCACAAAATATTCATTAATATGCTTTAATTAATATATTACACAGTACTTGCTTTGATAACATGTTTACTGTATATTACAGTAGGTTTACTGTAATCTTTATTATGACATACAGAATACCTATACTGTATTGCAAACAATTTACAGTATACAGTAGTCTGTTATTTTTCCCAAAAGGAATTAAGATGTTTCACTGTCTCCTTACCAAATAAGTTAGATTTTATTCAGCGAGTAACATAGACAGATTAAGTCACAGTAATATATCAACTTTCAGTCAATCATTTGGTGAGCTGACTGATGAATTTCAGTGATCTTTGCTTTGTGAACAAGCCAGTGGACTAAGGAGAGATGGTATTACTAAAGGTGTTCTCTGGAAGGTGAGGAGTCAATCGAAGGTCAGAGAGTGAGAAAGAGAGATAGCGATGCAAAAGAGGGAGAGAAAGAGAGATAGAGTGAGAAAGGATAGACTTTGCTCAGGGTAGACCTCACTGCAGTCACGTATCAGGACTTAATAACATCATGGTCTTGGCGTACACACTACATAAATAAAAACAATTTAATTATGAAGACAGCTATTTTTATTGGTTGGGATATCATAATTTCACACCTGCCAGGTTTTAGCTTCCTTGCTTGTTTTATATTATGTAATAGGTTGTTAATATTGTAGACGCTACCTCTCTGTTCTCTTCGTAATTTCAACACTTAATATTCTGCAGATTGAGACTTTTTTTTTTATCTAAACAGCAATGAACAGTTAAATAGTGTGAAACATCTCCCCCCATTGTCCCATAAAAAGCCAATTTACACAGATCATTTACCACCACCACCCAGCACATCCCTGCAACCAGCTGTCAGAGGGCCAGACATTGGCTGCAAACAAACAACTTAGACAGAGAGATCAATTACATAGAACATGAGTAGGTAACCAGGGTCTTTAGTGTGTTACACATTGACTGTCCAATTGATCCCGGTTGGTTTTTCTTTGCTCACACATAGCCAGGTTAAAGTGCATGGGTCAGTCAGTACAAACAAACTGAATACAAGGGGATTGGAGGGAGGTGTCAGGTGTTGATGATAATGGGAAAAGGGGAATGGCAATATTAATAGATGTTTGACAGCAAGTGAACAGACTCTTTTGGTAATTTATTGGTGATAAAACCTGTACAACAGCCTCCTTATATGATTATAAAGAGGAGGTCTAAAACACTGGGGATGTTGAAAGGTGATTGGTATAACAAGCATGCTACACAATAGCCTAGTGCATCAGACATTACCATTAGCATTCAGCCATCCGCCATTCAGGGAACATTTCCTTGAAACCAAAGTACCCTCAAAGATTGTCAATGGTTGACACGTGTGTTCATTCTATCGAGGGCCCTGTCTGAAGATAACCCCGGAAAGGGCCAACCAGGCAGGGAATAGCTTCACCCACTTTTACCAAGCACCAGACCACCAAAGGGAAATCAACATACCCTAAACCACCCTGAGACAGGCGGAATACAGCCCGCATAGTTCTCATCCATCGCACAAGCGTTAGGGACATCATGGGGGAGCACGAGTTAGCCAGTGACTCAGCTCTTGTAATAGCATGGAAAGAGGACATCCCACTGGGGAGAGGCGAGCCCACCGGTGTGCCTTGACGTTCATCTTCATACCCCCTGGGCCACACTACACTCAATCACAGACCCTGACATGACATGAGTCTTCAATACAGACTTGAAGTTGAGACTACGTCTGTGTCTCTCAAACAGATGGGCACGTCATTCCACAAAAAAATGACCTCTCTCGGAGAAAGACCTGCCTCCATTTGTTTGTGTACAAATGTTATGAACAATAAGGAGGCCTGTGGTGTGTGGCCACTGTGCGCAGATATGTAGTATGAATTAAGATACATAACTAGGAGCAGGTCCAAGTAACACTGTTAAGGTTTGCTATTGGTCTCGGGCCATGCTTGACTATATTCTGTCAAGTTAGCCCTTTCTGAGTGCATCTTCAGATGGGGCCACAATGTCCACTGACTGACCCAGTCTTAGCCCCCATTATCTATGCTGAAGTAGTGCGTGTGCCAGGAAGCTAGTGTCCGTTGGTATCCTGGTATATCTCATATCCTTTTGGATCTGATATGGACCTGAGCCCTAGGACCATGCTGCCCAAAGTCCACCATGTCATTATTGCCCAGAGCCCATCTGGTTGTGCCTGTACATAGGTAACCTGGTTGGGTTGCTGATCAAGGTTCTGCTGGACGACTCCTGTTGTTGCTGGTCATAGCCCATCTGTACCCAGTTTTGTTTCTGTTCCTATTTACTGACCCACTGGTCGTTTGTGTCTTTGAATATCTTGATGAACAATTTTGCCTTAAAAAGCCATTTTCTTTCACAAAATTGTGTTTCAAGTTGTTCAAAAGACATTTTATAACACAGTGTAACCACATATAGGCCTAATGTTTATATCTTGAAAATATGTTTTATGTATTTATTCAATTTCTGTCCATCCTTCTAGGCCCTTGAAAGTGAGTTTGGATAATGACTTTTGGATAATGATTTAAGTAATGTTCCAACACTCTATTAGCAGTTTTCAATGCTGGGATAAGATCTTTCCTCTTCTGGTGCACAGCTTGTTAAGAAATATTTTGGTTCCATTTAGAGTTCAGTTTTTTCCAGGACAGAAATGTTTGCCTTAAACAGTAGGAACCACTGTCCTGGGTCAGTCACTTGGGTTGTTTGCACCTGCAGACCTCCACCTCCACCTTTGTAGATAGACTAGGACCCAAATACTATTATCATCATCATCAACTCAATAGTCATACGTTAATACAAAAAAGTGCTCTGCTCAAATTGGACGGATCCTGATCTGGCTTTATTACCAGACTAAGTATATGTTACGCTTGCTGTAGAGTTGCTGGAACGCACAGGTAAGAAATGTACCCAGATTCCCTCACCTAACTCCATACCTCTCAACCATTCCGGTCTGTACGGCGATTTGTCAGTGGTGAACAATACTCTGATTCCCCTCTTAGGCCAGGACACACAAATGCATGCATACACACAAAAGGCTGATAACGGACTGAAGGCAATATGCAAAAATAACACTCGGTACACATTCCCTGATGAAACAACACTAATGCAGTGGTGACCTTGAGGACTTCTCGCAGAACAAACACTCATATACATACACCTATTCAACAAACTCCTCATGCATGCACACACCCCTGAACATGGTGAAACATTTCACATTTGGCCTCTGAAAAAATCTAATCAATGTTTGAACAACATCTAGCTACTCAGACCAACCCTTGAGACGTGATATGCACACAGCTTAAGGAAGAACGGTTTCTTTGGGAAAAAAGGGACACAACTGCCATGTTAGGTGCAACATATGTGCGTGCAGGGCTTTCGGCCAGACCCCTGACCTGGAAGGAGTATAAATGCACTGACAAGGTTGTTTACCTGGTAACTAACATGGTATTCTCTGTCAAACAAGTGCTTTTACTGGTGATAGTAAAATTGTAACGTTGCCAGTGTGAGATGATTTTAGTTGCACATTGAGCAAGTCATTTCTTTAGACCTCAGTAAATGCTAGGATTATCAGTTGGAAAAGTGTCCCAAGTTTGCCCCAACAGTCTGCAGTGAAGGTGTTTAAAATGATTTCAGGTTAAATACATCTATATCTGGGATTAGGATACCACGGTTGCTTTGTAGAATTCCTATAAAAAAATCATCATGAGGATGGAGGAACTTGTAAAGGTTCTTCAAAAAAAACAATCAGGAGTAGGATATAAGAACATTTCCGAGGCATTGAATATCTCTGGAACACAGTAAAGTCCATTATTTAGAAATGGAGAAAATATGGCACAAGTTTGAATCTGTCTAGAACAAACAGTGCTCAAAAACTGAGAAGGGCACTACTTAGAAAAGCCACCAAGAGGCCATTGGCAAGCTGTCATAACTGTCATGCCAAACAACATCATGTTCCTATTTTCTTGCTTTTATCAGTAATTGACCCGACCATTATTACTGAATTGCTAAAGGACATGCTTACATTTAAAGGGCTCCTCTGAAGCTTGTATGCATCAAAGATTAACGATCAAAGTTGTTTGGTTTGTAAGACGACGAATTCTGGAGAAACCAAGTACAAGTGACGGGCGAAAACAAACAGAGGCATTTTGTTGGGGTTTGAAAACAACTGATGGTTGCTTTACCAGAACTTCTCATTTTGATAAAATAGTGATTTGCAGCTCCCTTTAATGCAATGTGCAAATGCCTATCACTGGCAGGCTCAGAACAATGTGACAGCCATTGTGAAAAAAAATAATACAGTTGCTATGATCTATTACTTAAATAATAATGTTTATATGATCTGTTACTTAAACAATAGAGTTGTGATGATCTATTACTGAAATAATAAAGTTGCTATGATCTATTACATAAATAACAAAGTAGCTATGATCTATTACTTATGCACTGGGGCATCATTTGACTTGACATTTCTCCACAAAGGTCAAGCTTGGTGGTGGCGATGTCATGGTTTGGGAATGATTTGTTGCATCAGAACCTGGATAACTTGCCATTAATTCAGCTTTGTATCAGAGAATACTGAATATCACGCTATCCATCTGTAAACTGAAGCTGAAGCGGAGCTGGGTGTTTCAGCAGGACAAAGATCTGAAACTCACAATTAAAATCGCTGTAAATAACTACAGGAAGCCGGTTGGTTGCAGTCAGTGCCGGCCCTAGCCCTTGGGGGGCCCTAAGCAAAGTTTGGTTTGGGGGCCCCCTCTCCCCTAGTGGTCTGGGGCCCCCTAGCATTCTGGGGCCCCCTAGTGTTCAGGGACCCTAAGCGACTGCCAATGTTGCTTATGCCTAGGGCCGGCCCTGGTTGCAGTCATTGCCGCTAAAGGTGACGCAACCAGGTTTCGAGTCTAGGGGGTGATTACTTTCTCACATGAGGGCACAGGGTGTTGCATAACTGTCTTTAATAAATCAATGAAATATGTATCAACATGGTGTGTTGTTTATCCGATCGTTGCACAGTCAAGGGCACATCACTTTGGTCTAAGTTTCACTTTTCTTAAATGCGCATAATAAGACAACATGAAACTAGACTGGGAGTGTGAATCAAAGCCTTATTGTAGTGCAATGCAATCCACAGTCGTCACAGGACATTCAATAGTATCAATTCATCCTGCTCAGCGCTCACTCACACACTAGCACAAAGCAGTGCCTGCAAGACTAAGTTAGTCTTAGCAAAAGGCAGAACATTACAGTAGGTAACAAATTGTCTGATAAAGGCAGTTGATAACTGTCAATCTGAAGAATAGTACTGTCAATACTACTACTTCTACACCTACTACTTTTACAATTGCTGATACTACTCCAAGGCATCCTTCTACTATTGCCAGGGCAGTTATTCTGCAAATGTTCTTTAGAAAGTCCTGCTCTTACTACTCCTACCCAAACTACTTCCACTACTACTACTAGTAGTAGTAGTATCACTATTAATAAAACTACTAACTAATACTACTACATTTCTATAAAATAATTAATTCAAGTACATTTTTTACAGTCTTACTGTGTAAAATGTCAAAGAAATTCAATTTTTATTATAGCATCTTACTGCCCCTGAAATTGTGTGCTTAATTCACAGCTGTCCAAATTTCACTCCTTCATCTCCTGTTTCCAATATGTCTGAATAAGTAATTGAAGCAATTTTAAAACAAACCTTGTGGAAGAAACAACTCTTGATTCTTACAGGTAAGGAGTCATTATAAGCCATTGTAAGCCACAGGGAATCTTGCAACATTATGGGTCCTGCTTTACTGTACATGTACTACAGAATATCAGCAAAGGGGGGCGGTAGTGAAACACAAAATAAGGAACGTTGAAAGGACATTTCTCCTGCACTGCGCCTACTGCAGTCTACAGCAGAGTTCCTTAACTGGAATATTAACCTTGCTATTACTCATAATCAAACATTGATCTTTAGAATGACTGGGACCTCATAGAACCTTGGATGTGTGTCTTTTCAATTATTTTGTATATGATAGCATAATTGAATAAAAACAACATAGGCCTACCTTGTGAAATCAGTTGATTTCATCATAGATTTATGCTTAAATACACACATTTGAATAGTGATTTAATTTAAGAAGGATCGTCCACTAGGATGTATAGGCCTACTAACAACAGCTGAGAGCCTTTTGTTAAACATTATTAGTGTAAAACTGCATATAATTTTTTGTGTGTGCAAATTATTAAAGCTGTTTCAGCTTAGGGCATTTACCGTTCTGTATAATGTATCAGGCTTTCAAACCACAGCCATCACGACTGACTGGAAAAAGTCTCTGTTGACCTCCAGAGGATGGTGACATGATCTGTCATCCAGTTCTATTGTAAGCCTGTGTATTTACACAGCTAATACAGGGAAAGTAAATATCAATAATTCTATTCAAAGAAAATATTAAAATGTATTCACATGTAAATTTATTGAATTCAAGACATTTCCCTCTCGCTCTTTTCAGAAAGAGGTTGGTCACAGGGGACTTGTTTAGTAATTCCCATGGTGTATCGCTGACAGAGGAAACAGGGCGCTTAGCTTACTCACCATAACAATATTAACCAGCACTTCACTAAATAAAGCAAAAGGGCCTTCTCATCAAATCCCCACAGTCACTAAGTGGACCTCGGAGGCTATACGTAATTCAACCCACTCCTCCTTAGAGGGAGAGAGAGAGAGTGAGAGAAAGCAAGAGAGTGATGAAGTGTGTGTGTTTGTGTCTAAAGTCATCAAAGCTACCCAAGATCAGGTTAATGTTTGTAAAGCCATTTTCTCTCTATTTTTGTAATTTCTAAGCTGACGTTTTTTGCAGTGGACCTTCCAAGCTGTATCAGTTACAGACATGGCTTTTCAGCCAATATGTTGAAGCATATAAGACAAAATAATACTAGAACACAGGAATAACTGGAGACATGTTGGTTGGGTGATTGGTGTTATTGTTGAGGGGTTCTCATTTAGTTTTATTGTCTTTACTTAACATTTGTATTATTACTAAACTATAAATATTCGTACAACAGGAATGGATTATTTGATTAGCAGCCCACTGGTACAAATGTATATGCATTATGGTAATATATGGAACATAAAACAAAGGAATAACTGCAACTAATATCAAGACAATGTCACACTCAAATGCACATACGTGCACAAACACACAAACATATTATTAAAATGCAACCACAATTGTACGCACCTGGTTCCTGTAACATTTAGTCAAACAAGTTTCCTTCTCAAAGCAATTTTTGGCAACTGGAAAATATAGCTTTTTAGAAAAGAAGACAAAAAGAAAGAGAGGGAGAGGTTGGGGAGAGAGAGAGGAGAAAGAGGTGTGTCTGCAATATGTAAAAGGGCTATGTATCAGAGTTGAGCTATCTGGGGGTCTGGCCCATTCTATTCTTGGATAACACTGAGGTAAGCACATACTAACCCAGTCCTGGTCCTCCACGAGCACACCAGCGAGGGGATGCCACTGTCTCCCTGTGAGGAGTCAATAACATAACCTCCATGGTCACTGACTCACAGTGTCGACCTTCACTGTTTGCAATGCTTTCACAAGTATTATATACTACAAGTTCAGAGAGCTTAATTAAAAAGGGAGAAAGACAACAGAAGGCTTCTACCAGACTGTGGAATAAAGTTGTCATATTCTGTGTCGTTTATTTGGTGGTGGTAGTGATGTAATGGTGTTGTGGTGTGGTAGTGGTGTAATGGTGTTG
>JACXGI010003485.1:50323-62162 GCA_016801175.1 Esox masquinongy | reverse complement strand
TTTTCTGAGATACTGAATTTGGGATTTTCATTAGTTGTCAGTTTTAATCATCACAATTAAATGAAATAAACATTTGAAATATATCAGTCTGTGTGTAATGAATGAATATAATATCCAAGTTTCACTTTTTGAATGGAATTACTGAAATAAATCAACTTTTTGATGATATTCTAATTATATGACCAGCACCTGTAGTGTTGGTTAAACAGCAGTTCAGGCAGAACACTCCATGTATTAGTTTGACCGCTTTTTGGAGACAAGCACAACAATAATTTACATGTCTTGGTGTTCGGTTCTGCTCCTCTGGGGTAACTCACTCCCATCACATGATTGTGTATATGATACTACTAATAACAATATCAACACCAAAATATCATCAACAGCAATACCCATAGGCAACGAGCAAGGCACGCAGTACCGATCACCCCATGAAAGGAACAATGACAGGTGTAGGCAGGCATGATGGGTGAACGTGCACCCGCACGCTAGTGAGAACAGCGCACATCAGAACGAGTGAGTAACCTGATGATTAAAATGTCAGTATGAAATCTGATATTTTGATAGTTGCGATCCCTGGCATCAATTGATACAATACGTTGCTGACCAATGACAACCCGGGTTACCTGTCTTAGCTATGCAAATTTATTTGTCCAATAACTAAAACTCTTCTTTCTCAAACTACCTATCATGCTTGTCTTTATAAGCAGTCTATTACTAACTTTACCAAGATCACTGCTGTCTGGCTGGATTGGCATCATAAAACACTACGGTAATCTTGAATTTAAAAAGATTCTTGCCTGTTAATTTTGTTTATAATTTTATTTTCCACATGAATATAACATTGAAAGAAATACTGAGGACATGACCTTGGTGTCCTTAATGGTAGATATGGGTCTGGGAGTAATGCTAGTTGAGTAATTTTTTATATTTCTGAAAATAGCTCTCAAAAATATTTGTAGTATCAAATGTTCAACCAACTCACAGAGTTGGTTGAACAGTACACAAGACATTTGAGTTGAAGGAAAGACATTGAAGTGAAAATTGCTTACCAGTCGGTGTGCTCGCCGCTACCCACTATGACCAACTTGCATCATGAAACCCTCATCCACTTTTAAGTGACTATGTAACATTGCTTGTAGACACAAGTGCTGGGAGAGCAGAGGACTTTTAATGAAAAGAACTAAGAAATAACTAATATGTAACAAAACTATAACACGTTTTTTCAATGAACTGTAGCTCCCCAGTGCCGGCAGCACTCATGCAGCCCCAGACCATGACACTCCCACCAACATGCTTTACTGTAGTCAAGACACACTTGTCTTTGTACTCCCCACCTGGTTGACACCATCTGAACCAAATAAGTTTATCTTGGTCTCATCAGACCACAGGACATGGTTCCAGTAATCCATGTCCTTAGTCTGCTTGTCGTCAGCAAACTGTTTGCGGGCTTTCTTGTGCATCATCTTTAGAAGAGGCTTCCGTCTGGGACGACAGCCATGCAGACCAATTTGATGCAGTGTGCGGCGAATGGTCTGAGCACTGACAGGCTGACCCCCCACCCCTTCAACCTCTGCAGCAATGCTGGCAGCACTCATACGTCTATTTCCCAAAGACAACCTCTGGATATGACGCTGAGCATGTGCACTCAACTTCTTTGGTCGACCATGGCGAAGCCTGTTCTGAGTGGAACCTGTCCTGTTAAACTGCTGTATGGTCTTGGCCACCGTGCTGCAGCTCAGTTTCAGGGTCTTGGCAATCTTCTTATAGCGTAGGCCATCTTTATGTAGAGCAACAATTCTTTTTGTCAGATCCTCAGAGAGGTCTTTGCCATGAGGTGCCATGTTGAACTTCCAGTGACCAGTATAAGGGAGTGTGACAGCAATAACACCAAATTTAACACACCTGCTCCCCATTCACACCTGAGACCTTGTAACACTAACGAGGCACATGACACTGGGGAGGGAAAATGGCTAATTGGGCCCAAAAGCGAGGGGTGTACTCGCTTTTGTTGCCAGCGGTTTAGACATTAATGGCTGTGTGTTGAGTTATTTTGAGGGGACAGCAAATTTACATTGTTATACAAGCTGTACACTCACTACTTTACATTGTAGCAAAGTGTAATTTCTTCAGTTTTGTGACATGAAAAGGTATAATCAAATATTTACAAAAATGTGAGGGGTGTACTCACTTTTGTGAGATACTGTATATATATTCACCGATCCGATCCTGACCACATGCCTAATATTGTGTAGGTCCCACTTTTTCCGCCAAACTAGGCCTGACTCGTCGAGGCACCAATACGTTAGCAGCAAATCCTTTAAGTCTTGTAAGTGGCAAGGTGGGGTCCACATAGATCGGACTTGTTTGTCCAGCATATCCCACAGATGCTCGATTGGATTGAGATCTGGGGAATTTGGAGGCCAAGTCAAGACCTTGAACTCATTGTTGTGTTCCTCAAACCATTCCTGAAACATTTTTACTCATTATCCGGCTGAAAGAGACCAATACCCTCAGGGAATACCATTGCCATGAAAGAGTGCACATGGTCTGCAACAATGCTGCAACAAAGTTGGTTCGTGTAACATCCACATGAATGGCAGGTCCCATGGTTTCCCAGCAGAACATTGCCCAAAGCATCACACTGTCTCCGCCTGCTTGCCGTCTTCCCATAGAGCATCCTGGTGCCATGTGTTCTCCAGGTAGGCAACGCACACGCACCCGGCCATCCACGTGATGTAAAAGGAAACGTGATTCATCAGACCAGGCCAACTTCTTCCATTGCTCCGTAGTCCTGTTCTGATGCTCACGTGCCCATTGTAGGTCCTTTCAGCAGTGGACAGGGGTCAGCATGGGCACCCTGAGTGGTCTGCAGCTACGCAGCCCCATACGCAACAAACTGTGATGCACTGTGTATTCTGACACCTTTCTATCAGGACCAGCATTAACCTTTTCAGCAATTTGTGCTACAGTAGCAAGTAGTCTGTTGGATCGGACCACAAGGGGCAGCCTTCCCTCCCCACATGCATCAATAAACCTTGGCCGCCCTTGACCCTGTCGCCGGATCACCGCTTTTCCTTCCTTGGACCACCTTTGGTAGGTACTGACCATTACAGCCTGGGAACACCCCACAAGGACTGCAATTTTGGAGATGCTCTGACCCAGTCGTCTAGCCATCACAATTTGGCCCTTGTCAAAGTCACTCAGATCCTTACTCTTGCCCATTTTTCCAATTTCTAACACATCAACTTTGAGGACAGAATGTTCACTTGCTGCCTAATATATTCCACCCACTGACAGATGTCATGATAATGAGATTATCAGTGTTATTCACCTGTCAGTGGTCATAATGGCTGATCGGTATATATATATGACATATCCTGTCATTTCCGAGAGGAAAAATCTTTACATTTATGTTAAATTAAATGGGATCGCTAATTCTGGAAACCTGTTTAAAATCTCATCCAAAGGACAGCACCCTATGTTGGACAATGGGGCATTGACATTTACCTCTAGTCCAGCCGGAAAAGTGGCCCCTACTGGCCCTCCAGCGCCACTAACAGCAGCATTTGTCCTCTAATCCAGGTATTGTTTAGGATTGACCATGTTTAGCTTCAGAGGCAGGCCTGGGTTGGTGCTTCCCGTTTCAGATCTTTGTATTGAACACTTACAAACAAATAGAAAAGAAATTCTACAAAATATCAAGTGCGTGCATGAAACAAATGGCAAACGAAAACAAAAAAACGAACAGTGACTGATTCTGATCTTCTGTCCTTTTTAAAAACAAAACACATACGCCACTGAATTAAATAAAAATACATTTTGAAAATTCTTTGTCCTCTTGCTGTTTTGGACATATTGGACATGAGTGGAGGGATTCCCCATTAATAGATAACAGGACGTATCTTTGCCATTTCACACAAGAAAGAACTGCAGTAGTGGATTATCTATAATGTGATGCAACCTGGGTTAACACCAAATTGTTGATAAAGCAATCGATTTCTTATGTTGCATCGCATAGCACTAGAGCCCCTTGCCTGCCCCATTAAAGCTTAAAAGGTTATAAGTGGAATTAATTTGAGTGTTCGTTACTTCAAAATCCGCCTATGTGCTAATGATAACATAGTCAAATTCCAGCTGTTCATTACCCAGCTTGCAACAGCACAATTTTCTGAATATAGGGTGATTTGAAGTAAGAGTAAGACTATTTCTTTGAACCACCAGATATTTCCAACCCATCTAGGTATTTCTCTATTCATTTGGAAACCACCAGGCATGAAATACCTTGGGATAAATATCAAGTCGCCAGTTAATAAGATATTTTAATCTGAATAGACCAAGTCCCCTTAAAACCATGTGGAATGACATTAAGAGACAGTTCTACCTTTATCGCTTCAGTTGCTTGACCAATGGTTCAAACAGATAAACATTTTATTTTTAAGTCATTTGTGGAAAGAAATTAAACCTAGAATTAACCTTAAACATTTACACTCCATGCCACTTTATTTAGGCAATTAATGCATTGTTGTTGATTTGTTTTTGTCTTTCTCTTTGTGTGCACTACCACTGAGAAAACAGTAACACTCATATGTTTTGACGAACCATCCAAAGTAATGTATGTATTTTCATTAGTTGGTGGTTGTGAACAGTTAGGCCTAATGGATAACATATCAATGGCTACCACATGATCATCTTTATCATGCATGCAATCCATGAGCTTATTAGAAATGTAAAGCTCTTCCAAAAAACATATTGTGATAAAGATGCACCTTACATTTTGAAGCCGTCTGACATTTGGGTCCCTGTATACAGTAATTCATCCTATCAAGATAGCTTTAATACACTGACATCTTAAAGGAAGTCACTCTCCATACTTTCCCAGCACATTATAGCAGTATATAACCACACAGACAGATACCGGGAAGAAATCAATATATGTATGGACTCCTGGCTGAAACTCTGAAGCCACAGCAGACATTATCAATTCAAGGCTAGTGTCATACTGTAAAAGCTGATGTGTTTGTTTTCCTGGATGGAAAGAATACACTACTTATGCATGTGCTATGAAAGCTTTATAAAGTCCTAATGGAGATACTTAAATAAATAAAGCATTTCTTAGAGGAAGCAAATGGAATAGAAACACAAGCGACTCCAGGAAAGTATACCTGTTTGTTTGATTGTACTGTACGATGATAAGAAACAGAGGTCAAGGCTTAGGGACCTCATCTGAACATTATTGATTTCTGAGAACAATAGTGTGACACGGTAAAGGTCAATTCACTTCACAGGTTTCTCAAAATACAGAAAAATCATGAAAAAAGGTACTCTCTGATAAATGAACATATTACTTTGTAACCCCTTAAGATTGATTCGCCAGTGTCCACCCGATTAATCAAGTATTGCATGCTTGGTGAAAGCATGTGGCAGATAATCAAATACAAGGTCAGCACAGACGGAGAGCAGGTCAGTATTGAGGTGGGGCGTAATAGCTCTTTTTAAACACGGAGATTAATCAGAAACTCCACTGTGGCGACTGCTTTATGAGCCTGCCACTTCCTGAGGAGCTAAACAGCACAGCCGCATCTATAGTCGCTTATGGTACATTCCAGATGGCACACTGTTCTTTAGTAGGGACTCAGGTAGGCTATGTGAAGTAGGGCGCCATTTGGAATGCAGACCTAGTCCTTCAGTCTTCCGCTGCTTAAAGAATCTCTCTTGTATGCTCATAAATAATCCTGATGAGCCTGAGAAGGCGAGCACGAGGAGGCACAGGAAACCTTATTAAATATATTACACAGAACCCATGGAGGCAGGTAGTGAGCGGGCGCCATTAAAGCTAAAGCTAGCCAAGCAAGACAGACCAAAATTAAAACATGATTAGGTTATTGTGGAGGAAGATGGATAAAAAAAGAGTTTGCACAATATGCTGTCAGAGGAAGAATTAGATTTTAATCAGACACGGATGGAGAGAAACACAATAATATTTGGGGAAATGCAAACTTTAAGTTTTGAAGATTATCATAACCTTTATTGAGTCATGCGGGTTGAGTCCATAACGGACGTGCACATTTTTGACCCCGATCCATTGTGTTTTTGGCATCACTCCAAAATGGAGGAGGATATTAACAAGTAGTCAAGCAGAGGCTCCTTTGACACAGTGATGGCCCAAGCCTTCCTACTGTTTGCCTGATGGATTTTGTAAGAACATATACTCTGTTGACTCAGCATAATAAATGAGAAAGCTGATAGTGAACTGAAACTAAGAGAAAGAAATGACCCTCTAGCGACAGATTGTGGACCGAGAGAGAGAAAGAAAGAAACCTTGTTGAGAGACAAAGACAGTAGAGAGATAGACTCAAAGGGAGGCAGGACAGATAAAAAACAGAGAAAGAACATGGGTGTGATGAGGGAGAGACAGGAAGAGAGAGGAAGAAGGTTAAAGACAGAGAGATACAGAAAAATATACGGAGAGAGAAAGTGAGGGACTGGTGGAATGAGAATTAGAGGGAGTATGAAATGAAGGGGAAGTGGAAGAGGCTGCGGCAGTGGTGTCGTTGGGCCTGGGCTTCCGGGCTGTTTTCTATTTTTATTTGAGCTGATGAGTTTGCTCAACTGGGTGCAGAAGTTGTCTGCTTGTTTTGCAAGCTAACATTAATGCTGCTGAGATAGTGTTTTGAAAAATGCATAACAGAAGCCAACTAGTGCTTTGTTGTCACAACCTGCCCTTTCCTTCAATTGTGAGGGATTGGATGACAACGCAGGCTTGTGTGTCCACATCACTGGAGCTCAGTCTCTTGCAAGTCTGGTAACATCCCTAGAAAGTGACAATGGGTTGGTTGTGTTTCTGTTCAAATTTTTAGTTTGAATAACTGACTTCAATTTCATGATACTAAACCAAATAACTGATATTTGAGAACGTTCCCTTGGGAAACTGAAAATATTCCATATAATATTCCATATAATATATATATATATATATATATATATATATATATATATATAACGTTACTCTGATGTGAAAATCATGATAATCTGCGACTGGATCATATAAAGGGTTAACCAGTCAGAGTATAAATGCGGCTTCTACACACCTTTGTTCTGGCTTTGATCCAACCCACTGGTTTCTGGAACCAATCAGCGAACAAGTTGTTTAACAGTGGCTCACATACGAAGGGGTAACAGTGCTATGATGGCCTTGGTTTAGTTTGAGCCAGAGGGGATGGGGGACTGCTTTTATCTGGATGATGCTGTAAAAGTGTTGTAAAAGTTGTAAATGTGAAAATCATTATAACAGCAATACTTTGCTCTGAGTTGTGAGGACACTCATTCTGCTCGAAAGGCTGCAGGCAAGGGTTTTAGTGGCATGGAATTGGTAAAAGCTTATCAATACCTCACTTACCCACCAGAGAGTGGGGAAGTATTTTACTCTGTATTTCCCATTACCAGGTTCCCAAAACTAATTTTAAAGGAGGTCTCAGAGAGAGTGCCTGACTTAAAAGTGAAACATTTGAATTGACTGTCTGAGACATAGTTTTATAAAAACACTTAGAATGCCGCTCCAGTGACAAGTAATAAACTCCATATTTGGTATGAAATGCTTCCATCGTCTTTTGAAACCAGCCATTGTTGGGAAGATATCTAACAGCAGCTGGTTCTGGTGGCATAGCAAGTGTTCGTTGAAGGGGTAGCCGTGCATAATGGATGATAGATCCAGGGTTATTTACAACAACAAAGGACAGACTGCAGGGAGAGAGAGAAAGGGAGAGAGAGAAAGGGAGAGAGAGAAAAAAAGGGAGAGAGAGAAAGAAAGGGAGAGAGAGAGGAGTTTATTCTTCACAGCCTTTGGAGGACATGCCAAGAATTGATGCTCTCCATCATCAGTCTGCAAGGCTGGGGTGGCAAGACGCCACAGATGGCAGGGCCATGGTACCATATGCCCCGCCAAGCCACACACATGGCAGTGAGGTGGAAATGGAGAGAGGAGGGACGGCAAGGAGAAAGGAAGAGAGAGGGCGACGGATCAGATCCAGACCTTTTTGTTCTGTCTGGAACAGACAGCGGGCAGACACAAACTTGGACCAGAGAATGCAGACATCAGACAGCTTTTTCGGCATATTATTCACAGAAATCAATTACTTGGTATGCAATGATTCAACGGGTTGTACAAGGACACACATCTGTGTCTGGCGCGTCTCCGCGGCGACAGGAGTCCAGGCTTCGCAATAAAATCGATCAAATCGCTATGCTCATGAATTGAGGGTATCATGAAGGCTTTACTATAGGGGCCAACTTACTCCCGACGTGCTCTTTAAGACATATTCTTTCTTTTAATTACGTAACTAGGTTGCATTACTCAATGTAATCTGCATCTGTTGAATGACAGATGTACGGGATGTTTATAAGTAATTTGATATGTGTGCCAAAGATACATATCATAGTAGAAGTGTGAAATATGACATAAAAAAGTTTTGTATTTATTTTTCCTTTCAGGGGGATGACAGTAAGAACAAGTTGTTCTTCCTGTAGTGACATAAATTACCTACCTGAGAATAAAGCAGACGATTGAAAATGTTCAACAATGCGCTCAATTATGGCCTCTTTTCCATGGTCCAAGGTCGCCTAGGCAGAGAGTTCCTGTACATTTTGTGAATTTTTCTTAGTGATTAGGTGTTTTATGTCTGTGTGTGTGTTTGAGAAATTAACAAAACTATTGGGTAACCAACGCAATGCCATGATGAAGGCAAGCTAGGTGCTTGCTAAAAAGATGTTGGTGTTTTGTGTTTGGCCGCCGGTTGGGAAATGGACTTGGGTGTGAGTCGGTGGGTGCTGATGTTGTGGATGACTGCTGCGGTGTGGTGGTCTTACTGATGCTCTTACACATGCAGAAGCGTTATGTAGATAGTTGCCCCACTTCAGTGGTGAACTATGTAGCTTAGCTGCTTTGGAGGAGCTGTGAAAGTTGGAGACGACCAATTGCTGTCAAGAGCTCTGGGGCATGTCTGTGAGAGTCTGACCTCCGTCCCTTCTGCCTGACTGTGCAATGACTACTCCTTCAGCGAAAAATACTACTGATGTAAAAATGTGGGAGAACATCTAACAAGACTGCAATAACTATAAATTAGTTTATGTTTTGTTTTTATTTGTGACACAAAGACACAAAAAAGCTACTTTGTATTAACCCTGACATGTTTTACAAATCTAAGGTCCTGAGTACATTTTAAACTACATAAACTCTATCCATTACCTATCCATCCATAAACCAAAAACTATGGAATAAGACGTTATGTACTACCACAGGTATTTAAAGAAATGACTTAATGTTCAAATAGCGGTGGTAAACAGATAATAGTAGCATTATGGTATCTCTGGTGTTTGAGGGCTAACAGAAACTCTTACGTGCGGTATATTGGCCATAACCCCCCCCCCATCTAACCCCACCCCTTATTCGCTTAACTGTATCATAACAGAAATGGGATGTACAAGTCCTTCTGTACGACATAGGCCTACTACTGAATATTGAAGCTCATTTGAAAAGGGTCATAACTTTGACCTTTACATGCTTACAAATTCATAGTGTCTATACTTACTGCTGTAGTCTGTAGTCAACCACCTCAGTGCTTTTTACAGTACACACTCTTGGCCTACTGGAAGTGGTAATGGAATGGTCATGGGTCTGATGTCTGCATCTGGTAGAGCAGTCAAGTGTGTTAAACTATAGATGATATGGACAGTCATGGTCAAAGTGTAGAGATGGGCCCTGCCCTGTATAGGTCAGGTGGAAGGAGGTACAGTAAGGCAGGTAGTGCATGAATGATATATCATGCAACCATCAACACCGCAGATTAGATGTTAGAGGATCTGAGCAATTGGGTAAAAAGAGTAAAAAGAGTCGATAAACTCTATAAAAGTTAAATGAAACAATGTAAACCCCGAAAACAGTAGATTATGGTACTGAATATAAAGGATATACAGTATCTCACAAAAATGAGTACACCCCTCACATTTTTGTAAATATTTGATTATATCTTTTCATGTAAGAACACTGAAGAAATGACACTTTGCTACAATGTAAAGTAGTGAGTGTACAGCTTGTATAACAGTGTAAATTTGCTGTCCCCTCAAAATAACACAACACACAGCCATTAATGTCTAAACCGCCTGCAACAAAAGTGAGTACACCCCTAAGGGAAAATGTCCAAATTGGGCCCAAAGTGTCAATATTTTGTGTGGCCACCATTATTTTCCAGCACTGCCTTAACCCTCTTGGGCATGAGTTCACCAGAGTTCACAGGTTGCCACTGGAGTCCTCTTCCACTCCTCCATGACAACATCACGGAGCTGGTGGATGTTAGACCTTGCACTCCTCCACCTTCCGTTTGAGGATGCCCCACAGATGCTCAATAGGGTTTAGGTCTGGAGACATGCTTGGCCAGTCCATCACCTTTACCCTCAGCTTCTTTAGCAAGGCAGTGGTCGTCTTGGAGGTGTGTTTGGGTTCGTTATCATGTTGGAATACTGCCCTGCGGCCCAGTCTCCAAAGGGAGGGGAGTATGTCACAGTACATGTTGGCATTCATGGTTCCCTCAATGAACTGTAACTCCCCAGTGCCGGCAGCACTCATGCAGCCCCAGACCATGACACTCCCACCACCATGCTTGACTGTAGGCAAGACACACTTGTCTTTGTACACCTCACCTGGTTGCCGCCACACACGCTTGACACCATCTGAACCAAATAAGTTCATCTTGGTCTCATCAGACCACAGGACATGGTTCCAGTAATCCATGTCCTTAGTCTGCTTGTCTTCAGCAAACTTTTTGCGGGCTTTCTTGTGCATGATCTGTAGAAGAGGCTTCCTTCTGGGACGACAGCCATGCAGACCAATTTGATGCAGTGTGCGGCGTAAGGTCTGAGCACTGACAGGCTGACCCCCCACCCCTTCAACCTCTGCAGCAATGCTGGCAGCACTCATAAATCTATTTCCCAAAGACAACCTCTGGATATGACGCTGAGCACGTGCACTCAACTTATTTGGTTGACCATGGAGAGGCCTGTCCTGAGTGGAACCTGTCCTGTTAAACTGCTGTATGGTCTTGGCCACCGTGCTGCAGCTCAGTTTCAGGGTCTTGGAAATCTTCTTATAGCGTAGGCCATCTTTATGTAGAGCAGGAATTCTTTTTTCAGATCCTCAGAGAGTTCTTTGCCATGAGGTGCCATGTTGAATCTCCAGTGACCAATATGAGGGAGTGTGAGAGCTATAACACCAAATTTAACACACCTGCTCCCCATTCAAACCTGAGACCTTGTAACACTAACGAGTCACATGACACCGGGGAGGGAAAATGGCTAATTTGGCCCAATTTGGACATTTTCACTTAGGGGTGTACTCACTTTTGTTGCCAGCGGTTTAGACATTAATGGCTGTGTGTTGAGTTATTTTGGGGGTACAGCAAATTTACACTGTTATACAAGCTGTACACTCACTACTTTACATTGTAGCAAAGTGTCATTTCCTCAGTTTTGTCACATGAAAAGATATAATCAAATATTTGCAAAAATGTGAGGGGTGTACTCACTTTTGTGAGATACTGTAGTTATTGTTAAAAATGACTTCATACTCTTGCTCTGGACTTTTCACCCGATAGCTACAGTGGATATAAAAAGTCTACACACCCCTGTGAAAATGCCAGGTTTTTGTGATGTAAAAGAATGAGACAAAGATAAATCATGTCAGAACTTTTTCCACTTTTAATGTGACCTATAATGTGAACAATTCAATTGAAAAACAAACTGAAATCTTCGAGGGGGAAAAATGAAAAATAAAAACCTTACAATAACCTGG
>JACXGI010003485.1:39330-50223 GCA_016801175.1 Esox masquinongy | reverse complement strand
CGGGGATGTGGCTGTGTTCAGAATTAACCAATCACATTCAAACTCATGTTAAATAGAAGTCATTACACACCTGCCATCATTTAAAGTGACTCTGATTAATCACAAATAAAGTTCAGCTGTTCTAGTAGGATTTTCCTGACATTTTCTTAGTTCTATCTCAGAGCAAAAGTCATGGTCCGCAGAGAGCTTCCAAAGCATCAGTGGGATCTCATTGTTGAAAGATATCAGTCCGGGGAAGGGTACAAAATAATTTCCAAAGCATTAAATATACCATGGAACACAGTGAAGACAGTCATCATCAATTGGAGAAAATATGGCACAACAGAGACATTACCAAGAACTGGACGTCCCTCCAAAATTGATGAAAAGACGAGAAGAAAACTGGTCAGGGAGGCTTCCAAGAGGGCTACAGCAACATTAAAGGAACTGCAGGAATTTCTTGCAAGTACTGGCTGTGTGCTACATGTGACAACAATCTCCCGTATTCTTCATATGAATGGGCTATGGGGTGGGGTGGCAAAGAAAAACATCCAAGACCAGCTGAAGTTTGCAAAAACAAACATCAAGTCCCCCAAAAGCACGTGGGAAAATGTGTTATGGTCTGATGAAACCAAGATTGAACTTTTTGGCCATAATTCCAAAAGGTACGTTTGGCGCAAAAACAACATTGCACATCACCCAAAGAACACAGTGAAGCATGGTGGTGGAAGCATCATGCTTTGGGGCTGTTTTTCTTCAGCTGGAACCGGGGCCTTAGTCCGGGTGGAGGGAATTATGAACAGTTCCAAATAATAGGCAATTTTGGCACAAAACTTCAGGCGTCCGTTAGAAAGCTGAAGATGAAGAGGAAGTTCACTTTTCAGCACGACAACGACCCAAAGCACACATTCAAATCCACAAAAGCATGGCTTCACCAGAAGCCCAGACCTGAATCCAATTGAACATCTGTGGGGTGATCTGAAGAGGGCTGTGCACAGGAGATTCTGACAGATTTGGAGCGCTTTTGCAAAGAAGAGTGGGCAAATATTGCACGTCAAGATGTGCCATGCTAATAGACTCCTACCCAAAAAGACTGAGTACTGTAATAAAATCAAAAGGTGCTTCAACAAAGTATTAGTTTATGGATTTGCACACTTATGCAACCAGGTTATTGTGTGTTTTTTATTTGGTATTTTTCCCCCTCAAAGATTTCAGTTTGTTTTTCAATTTAATTGTTCACCTTATAGGTCACATTAAAGGTGGAAAAAGTTCTGACATGATTTATCTTTGTCTCATTCTTTTACATCATTTTAAGTCTACACACCCCATTTGAACAGGGGTGTGTAGACTTTTTACATCTACTGTATGTTGAATAGCTAACTACTGAAAATGATAGCGTCTAGCACTAGAACCACCAGGGCTTTCAGACCCCCGGTATCCGCTATAGCTAGCTCTGTTTAAATTCATTGCGTAAAGGGGAATAATTTGGTATACTTATATTGAAAGACTTATTTAATATCAGAATAGAATTATACAAGATTATTTCAAAGAACACAGGCTATAGCATTTTTATTAGTTCATTACACTATAAAAATCTATAAAAAAAATCTACATCAGTAAAATTATTCACAGATAAGTCCATTATTTTTTTTGATTGAAGTAGAGGGTAACATTGTTTACATTATTAACCAATGTGCCTGGTCATGCATGATTTGCCGTACAGCATGTAAATGAAAAGACACTTGATGAAGACAAATGGATAGCCTATTCATATAAATACAATTGGTGGATCGAACGATATGTTGCCTATTGCATTGCATCATTCTCTTGAAGTAGAAATGTTACAGTGTTTTTACTGTTTTTTGTAAATTCATTTAGCAGATTAATACAATCCAGTTACTTATTTGGCCAGTGTAGAATGTAAAACAGTTTGTCAATTATTTGCACACCTGAATGCTTTTTATTAGTCCTAAATAAAAACAATTTCAAAAAATAATTTACAGTATCCGACATAACAAAATATAGTATTTGATGAAATATATTGGAACAGGGCACAGCAAGGACATGGAAGCCAGAGTTGGTTACAGAGCCCGAGGCAATTTATTCATAAATAATCCAAGAAAAAAACTGGAGAACAAAACCGAAACTAAAGAAAAAAAACAGAAACCACACAGCCCAGTGAAGCGGAGACCAGGACAGGGGCATGAAGCCCGGCAGGCGGTGAGGCGAGTCAGCCCGTGAGGCGACTTACCTCTCTCTCTTCCTCCTTTTAAGAACTGGACATAGACCCGACGAGTGGCTGGTGTGGATGGGTGGGGCCAGGTCTTTCCCTCCCTGTTACAGGCTACTTCTCACCGTTGTTCCGGCGCAATCTCCCTGGGTTTGCCGTTCCAGGTGTTAAACCCCCAGGGCCAGCGTGCCTGAAGCCTCTGGTGGACTGCTTAAGTCACAATATCTTTGAAAATATAGAAAAGTAATTTGTTGATTGTTTGGACAGTGTAGGCCATAATGCCTTTACCCATGCAGTTACGCATTAATCTCGCTTCTGGCCAACAGTCAGCACACAGCTTCATGGGTTTGTGTGAGCAAGAACGACAAATAGAACAGCTTCACTGAAAACACCTGCACCTGCTGACATGACATTGTGTCTTCTTGCCGGGAGGGAGCTGCTGAGGAAGAGGAAGATCGGGATGTGCTGTCTTCTTTACAGCCTGCTTGGTGGCTGTCTGGTATGGAGAACTAAATGTGCCATATCACTAAATAAATAAATAATTACACATTTGTATTTTAATTGTGTGTGTGCATCACATTTCGAAACCATTTGGGGGTGTGGGACTTTTATATTTATATATATTTGCATGGTGTATGTGCAGTGCAACTGCAATGGGGGGTGGGACTTTTAGGTTGAGCTGTTTTGTATTGTAAAGCTGAAAACACTGAATGGGTACTTGACAGCCAACTAACAATGCAGTTCAGATGTGAGCTGTGAAGTTTTGTCCATTATATTGCTACAAAATTGTGTATAATTTTCTGGGTTACTTCTTAAAAGCACCCCCACACCAGCATATTGCCTGCACCATGATTGACAGATGGCGTCAAGTGCTCCTCCAGCATCTTTTCATTTGGTCTGCATCTCAAGAATGTTCTTCTTTGTGATCCGAACATCTCAAAGTTAGATTTGTTTGTCCATAACACTTTTTTCCAATCTTCCTCTGTCTAGTGTTTGTGTTCTTTAGTCCATCTTAATCTTTTCTTTTTATTGGCCAGTCTGAGATATGGCTTTTTCTTTGCAACTCTGCCTAGAAGGACAGCATCCTGGAGTCGCCTCTTCACTGTTGACGTTGAGATTTGTGTTTTGCAGGTACTATTTAATGAAGCTGCCAGTTGAGGACCTGTGAGGCATCTGTTTCTCAAACTAGACACTCTAATGTATTTGTTCTCTTGCCCAGTTGTGCACCTCTGTCTATTCTGGTTAGAGACAGTTTGCGCTGTTCTGTGAAGGGAGTAGTACACATTGTATGAGATCTTCATTTTCTTGACAATTTCTCACATTGGAATAGCCTGAATTTCTCAGAACAAGAATAGACTGATGAGTTTCAGAAGAATGTCCTTTGTTTCTGGCCATTTGGAGACTGTAATCAAACCCAAAATTGCTGATATTCCAGGTATTGAATTAGTCTAAAGAAGGCCAGTTTGATTACTTTAACAAATTTCAGTAGTGCTAACATAATTGCAAAAGGGTTTTCTAATGATGAATTACCCTTTTAAAATGATAAACTTGGATTAGCAAGCACAATGTGCCATTGGAACACAGGACTCATGGTTGCTGATAATTGGCCTCTGTACGCCTATGTAGATATTCCATTAAAAAATCTGATGTTTCCAGCTGCAATAGTCATTTACAACATTAACATTGTCTACAGTGTACTTATGCACTGTTTCAATTTGATGTTGTTTTAAAGGACTAAAAATGTAGGAAGGAAATTTCTAAGTGACCCCAAACTTTTGAATGGTAATGTAAATTTAGCTTGTCTCCAAGAAGTAATATTTCCAGGTACTGTAGCTAACTAGCTAGATTCTTTGTTTACAGTGAACAGCACTTCCTAACTCATACAGTTGTGAAATAATGAGGTTTGTGCATGCACAGGAAAGTAGATAACAATCGGAGCAAGCAGAAACCCATTACGTGTCCTGTAATTCTTTTCATGTCAGATGTAGTAAATTCTTCCAAGCCAGTTTAGTCTTCGCCTGTGTCTTGTTTACCTCATCATGTCCCTATTTAATTAAGTTCCTCCTGCCCTGGTGTTTCTTGTCATTACTGGGCGTTGCTGTCTACATTTCGGTTGTTTTGTCATATCAAAGTAACATTGTTAGCATGTTAGCCTCTGATTAAAATTTTACATTTAATGTTTATATTCACCTCTGCGTCTGGGTCTTGCCTCTACAAAACGTGTCAATGGTAGTGTATATCAACCAGAATACACAGAGAAGAAGCATGCAGGAACATATTTTCTAGACCACAGTGGTCCCCAAATTTTCAGCATTGAGAGCTACTTTTAAAAAAGGTTGCAAGCTACTCTCTTTCTCTGTGTTTTCTATTGGGCACGCTTCCTATCTCCCCACTGCAACTTTTACAGTAAAGGTTACTGTACAAGAGAAAGTACTGCTCACCTACTCTGGCAGTGTGACTTGCAAAGGAAACATGTTAAGTGCATATATTAGATAGCAAATAATACAAACCTAAAAGTGGCTTTCAGATTCTTGTTGGGGGCTGAGGCTAAGACCCGAATTCCAACAGCTAATGCGACCAACAAAGCCACAGCCAGTAAACAAGAGCTAGCTAACAAAAAAATATTCTTCTGACACCAAATGTAGCATCCACAGTAGGACATAAAGTCCCTCTGACAATGCCGTCAAGTTACGCATGAAAGTTTTATCACAGAAGGTAAGACAGGTTACTAAACATAATAATATCCATCTACTAAATAGTAATATGTCATTTGGAACAACGGCTAAATAAAACTCGTAGGCTATTGTATTTATTGTCTTTCTAGGCTAATGGGTTCAAGTTTTTAGTAAAAAAATCTTCGGCGTAACCACCAGAAACCTAATGCAGTTACACTATCTGCAATCCTCCTAACTCAGTGTCCAGGCGTAAGAGAGAGAACGAAAGCAAACATGCCGACTTAACCAAGAACATGCTAATTAGAACCACTAATCTACCAACCACAGTCAAGGTACCAAAAACATTCTAGGTATTCCTATGGCCGAAAGCATGCAGGTGTCAGGGTTGGATCCATTATGCGGTTTGTCACTGACAGCAGCAATAACCAAGAGAGTGTCACGGAACCACACAACAGTCTGTACGGGGTCACTAGAATATGATCAACTGCGTGCCACACGCAGGCTGACAGTGGCAACGCCTACCAGAGGAATCCTGACAATATGCATGTGTCCCAAGGTAACAGCGAGAACTTTCATTTGCTGCGACTGGATTTTAGGCGACAGGACCTACACTGAATCCAACATCTGACAGAGACTGAAGATGGGGTAAAGATTTTTTAAAAAGATCCCACGCTTGAATATTAACATCCTAATTAATATAAAAATTGAAATAAAATCGTGGGGACTAACATAAACAGGTTATTCTTTTTTTAATTTTATAATTTGTTGGGAGAGTTGTCAGTCTGAAGAACGTCCACCCATCAAGATGTGATAACCAAGAACGATGAGTCACTCTACATGGAGGACGTATGCCAGCTGACACGATGGTGCCAAGAAATCAACCTGTCCATTAACGTCCACAAAACCAAGATGATGTTGACTTTGGGAAGCAGAGGGGGGAGCTCCCCAGCAAATCACTACTCATCCTCTTAATGTCAGACATAAGAGGTCTGTATCAGAGCATGAGATCTCGTAACAACAGGCTCAGGGACACATTATTTCCAAACCATTAGACTGCTCAACACGCACTATTTACTACTACCAATTTAAACATCCCCACTTTTCAATTCTAAGATTTTTGTTGCCACTTTGCTTGCACCCTTATCTTTATTCTCTTTACTGTTTATTGGTTTTGTCTCTTTATTACTTTATTACTGTTTAAATATTTTAATGTACTTTATTTGTCACTCTATTTTTTCTGTGGTTGTTCCAGTGTCACCAGGAAACTAGCAAGTAAACATGTTGTTAAATGGTCCATACCATGGTCCCTTACCACTGTTGTTTTTAAGACCGCTTTGTTGAACATCTTGTTGAAGTAATTTTACCATCCAAAGAGAGTAAATCTCCAACTAGTTGGGAATTCAAATAATCATGTTTGGATGTGACATTGTAGTTGGTTTTATAAATACACGCAGCATCGAAATGTTTATGTGAAAACAGAGACATTTGAGAGGAAGCATCCAAACCTTAGGCATCGTTATACTTTAAAATTAAATTATTTTTGAACTGATCTCACTCTCTCATGCATGTAGACATATAGGATAATTCAATTAGACTCACTGAGTACATTTCATATAAAGTGTATCCTATTTTGTGTTATGTTTAAGTTTGTGTTTGAGAGAGTTTGTTTCTCCTGAGAAACAAAGTGAAACAGGGGAAAAAGAGATCTCTTATTGGATTTTGATTTCTTTAGGGAACTGCTCACAGTGGCAAAGCCAAGCCCCTCGCTGGCAAAATCCCAGCTGGCAACTTCAACCTATGTCTGCTTCCATACATAATACCTCTCTGGAGCATCTTTTGTCCAGATAAAGAAGGCAAGCTAAAAAAACAAAACAATATACAGTATCTGCTGTACAATACATTTCTAAATCTAAAAAAGCAGTAACATGCCATTCGGTCTGTTTTCAAAACATATATCATAAACTGTTAACTGGCCTTGACTGGCTAGAAGAGTGAAAAAGTGCAGCTGTTCAGACCATTATTTGTATCAGTGCCTGGTTGGAGTTGAGGTGAAAGCTAGTATATAGAGTGGTTGTGACAACAGTGACTTCCTGTCCCACTAGAGTAACGGGAGGAAGTTGTGGTCAGTCACTGGAAAAATACATTCTGGTCTCAACTCACCAGCGTGTTAGATTACTGACTCCTGACATTTGATTCAGGGTTTCTATACCAATAGCTCACATTGTGTGCCAATTACAAGAAATGAGATAAGAAGGAAGCCATCACATATCTATATCCCGGTTTAGCAATGCAGGGGTGAAGAGCAACATCTGGGCTCTTCCACGATAGGTACCCGAAGAGATTGTGCATATAAGTTTCCAATACACTGACTAATTGTTCTGTGTTTAAACACCTGTTTATAACAAAATGATTAATTAAGAAGTGGAGCACATACGCACGCCCACACATGCACACAGGCGCACACATACACAAACACAAACAAACCTCAGACTAAACTAATTGCTCTCTTCTCTGTGCCTCTTCATAGGTATATCTCCATGGCAGTCTTTGTCATGGCCCTGCGGGACCATGCCAATGTGTTGAAAGATAACAGCTGTCTGCTGATAGAGAACATGTGCATCCTGGTGGGCTCGTTTGTGGCCTCTGTCCACCTCACCGTCATGGTTTGTCACCTGCTTAACCACCTTGCGACATCGCAGGGGTAGGTAGAGATCTGGACGGGCCAGGGTTGACTTGGTATATGGGTTTTGCTCTATGCATCCAATCAGCAAAGATCAGAAAGCCTTCAAGGTGCAGGACAGTATCTTCTTTCTGTTTGCGGTCTTGTCTTTCCCCCCTAACGTTGTAAAAGACCCCTCTTTGATAGCATGGCTTCATTCAAAATGTGGGCTTCACTTCCCATTATTAACTTTTTTTTTTAAAGAGTGCATCTATGTTAAAGATTATGGTGATTAAGAAAATGGTCTAATAGCATGTATAAGATAAAAGGAGTTAAAACAGTATTATGTAGGATTTTTTAATGTTTTGTACTTCAACAGGATCAACCTAGTCAAAATTTAATTTTTAAACACACTAATTTACAAAAAAAAAGTATACAGAGGTATTTGATCCTGTGTCTCCACAAGACAGATAATTCCACCACTGTAGGTCTTCCTCCTTACAATCTAAGCCTCATATTTGGTGACATTTCAGGGAGAATATGAAATAGTTCTACAAGTGAATTAAAGTGGCACTTTTTGGATGCAGAGGTTTGTAAAAAGTGAACGGTGCATCAGAGCTCCAATTTCAAACATCCCATCACTAGTCTGACACCACCAGGCAATACGCCAATGCAGATGATTTAACATTTCTAACAGAAAGGTTTATTCTCCGAGTGTATTAGTCTTTTTTAAATTCAAATTCCAACATTAAATGTTTGACATACTGCAAATGACGTATCCCTTTCAGTTAATTTTAAAGTCATAAAAAAAATATCTTCTTTTTTAATAATTGAATTGGAAGCCACTATTCTGCCTTGCTCCACTCTGCTCTCAGCTTGTAGGCCGGCTTGTCCATTAAGTGATCTCCAAAATGTAGATAATACGTTCTGTAATTGACAATATCTCCTGAACTGCTGAATGACAATGATCCTGATCGGAAATCAAGCAAATGACAGGTTTTAATTAAATATACACAGAATTCAATGGATCTTGCTCTAGGGCTAGAGGAGTTCAAAACTGTATGAACTTAAACTCAACAATTCGTTGCCATATACAAGGAATGTAATAGAGATTGGCTGCGTGGATGATGGATCCGTTTGCCAGTCGTACAGCCATAACTCAGCAATTTGGATTAAACATATCATTTCATGTTGATACTGTAGATATCAGAACCTAAATACAGATGTTGAAATGGAGTAAAGTGGAGAGAGGTATCAGATGTACTTTATTTATGGTTGCATACAGCTAGATGTTACAAGCTTCTCTCTCAACCCAACAGTGAGAGACTCCCTTATACAGGAGGAACAGGCGAGGCCAACGGTTTCGGTCCGGAGAAAGCGGAGGTTGTTATTCCATATATACTCCCCTCTTTGTATTATACAGACATCTTTGCTATGTCCTGACTCCACCGCTGGTCTTGTCATTGCTCAAACATAATCTTATCAACATGTTTAAATTCCTGGATTTCCACATCTCCGAGGATCTCTCCTGGAGCCTCAATGCCTGAACCCTGTTCAAAAAGGCACAGCAGCGCCTGTACTTTTTGAGGAGGCTAAAGAAGGCCCGCTTGTCTTCCCAGACCATCGTGAACTTCTACCGCTGCACAATCAGGAGCATCTTGATGAACTGTGCCACAGTGTGGTTTGGCGGTGTTGAAAACTGCCCAGCACATCATTGGTGCCCAGCTCCCAGCCACTGTGGACCTTCAGCGCAAGCAGTGTCTGCACAGGGTGCGTGGCATCATTAGAGACCCTTCACCCATGCCACAAACTGTTTGTCGTCCTACCATCAGACAGTTGGTACAAGTCTCTTCATTCCTGCACCAGCAGGCTCAGGAACAGTTTCTTCCCATCTAGTATAACCTTGCTGAACTCTGTGACCCATCCCATCACTAACCATACCCACCCACCCAACGCTTAGTACTGCCTCTCAGGGACCTTGCTGCACTACTCCTTTGTACTACTTGTCTCCCTCAGGAACCTCATTGCTGATATCCCTACATTTCAGTTACACATGACACCTTGCGCCTTCAATTTGCCTGCACTGCACATTTAGAACTACCATTGTACTTGCTCTTCTTTTTTTCGGATGTTACATGCACATGTCTACCTCGGGAACCTCATTGGTGCTATCCCTGCATTTCAGTTGCACAGACTACCTTACACCTCCAACTTGCTCGATTGCACAATCAGAATTCCCATTTGTACTTGCATTTGCCTCATCGCACATCTACTCATACCCACTTGCACATACATGTACTTAATACTAGTGAATTTGTAAATTTTCTGCCCTTCCCTATTTGCCTTCATTGCTCATTTCAATTGCCATTTTTCACTGTGAGTAGTTAATATAGGGTTCATTTTTGGATCATTGATTGATAGTAGGTGGGACGTCCAGTTTGGGGGCGAGACTTCCTGTGTGACGTATGTTAGGGGTTGTAACTTCCTGTATGACGTATAAGGTATGGGGGGTGTGTGGTTTGTAATTTGTGGTGGCTTTGATATTTAACAATAGGGCTCCAGGGTTCTGGGAATGTTAAATTCACCAGACATTCGATGTTAAGATAAGTAGCAATAAGCCCGATGTGATCAACACCAACCAGTGTTGATCACATCGGGCACCAACCAGTGTTGATCTTTCATGTTTTACAGTGCGTGTGCCATGGATTTGTGCCATTTTAACAAGTATAGAATTTCTTGTGTAAGATATAAAGAGGGGGTTGGGACTTACGATTTTGGAGAGTTTCTGCCCATTTATTATTTTAACATCTGATCTTAAGATCAGATCCGCCCATTGTTATGGTCCACAATAATAGAAAATAATCCTTAGCACAAACTGTAATACATTCAGGTTGATAAACATCCCACGTTTTACACAAGGTTTTTAATCTACCATAGTACTACATAATACATACATCGTGTGGGCGACATCGGTATTCTGAAGGAAAAATTAAACCTGGGTCAAGCAGACTTTATGGCTAGGTTGATTGTGTCATGGTTGGGTTAAAAATATTGCTAAAAATAAAACTGATGACTTTGGTACATGCGTATGCATGAGCATTGATGAGTCGTGAAATCAAAATAGATCATTTAAGCCAGCATTAACCTTTGAGTTGCATTATATGGCAAAAAGTTACGAACGTACCCAGAAGGTTGAGTTTAAATTTGCATGAACAACACTGATTCATTGACAGCATAAGATACCTGTGTGTGTGTGTGTGTGTGTGTGTGTGTGTGTGTGTGTGTGTGTGTGTGTGTGTGTGTGTGTGTGTGTGTGTGTGTGTGTGTGTGTGTGTGTGTGTGTGTGTGTG